>CM034152.1:193799170-194069170 GCA_019776745.2 Taxus chinensis | reverse complement strand
TCTTTTTGGAGCCTGGGTTTGCACTTGTTAATTACATTTTCTTAAAAGCTTCCAAAATTTCAAATGCATATTTAACAAAATGATTTTCTACATATCTTGCCATCATCATAGTCCATGAGACAAGGTTTAAACATTTAGTTGAACAATTCACATGAATTTGTTTGAACATGGTCTCATGGACTTTGATGATGGAAAGATGTGTAGAAAAATGGTTTTTTTGAAAAGGAATTGGAAATTTTGGAAACTTTCAATGAAATGCAATTTCTAGTTAGAAACCCAAGTTGTAAAACATTTTTCAACAACCTCCTACCCTGTAAAAAACTGAGAGGTTTAGAACAGGGCATGGACAACTCAGGCTATGAGGAAACAAGGAGGAAACCTGTGTTGAATTTATTGATATGTGAAAATTAGAATATTACATAATAAATGAGGGATACAATATTTATAAATATTGGACAACCGACTATAAAATTAAATTTTTTACAAGTGTGCAACAATATCCCTACGTCAATACAATATGCTAAATAATATGATTTCAACCATATCAAAAAATTTAAACATTTAAGTTACCTACCTAACCACCAATAACAAAATAACTACCATAGTAACTAAAAGGAACGATAACCAAATCGTACCAAGCGAAGAACTCAGATTTTAATCAAACATCACGATCTATAAGATGAAAGCAATTTGCCAAAATAACTTTACATAAAACCTTTGCAAACAAATGAGAAAAAATATCATATATTATTATGGAACTCAATGAAATACAATGAGAATGGGCTTTACTTATATAGGCAAGGAATAACAATCTAAGAACTAGTCGAGGTCGTATATCAAACCATAAATCATGGAAAGAACTAGTCATCAAAGAACTAGTCAAGTCCATAGATTTATGAGAGAACCAGACATAAAGGATCTAGTGAATACCATAGATCAATGAAATAACTATACCTAACAACTAGATAATATCTCCTAATATAAATAAGATAAAATAAATATCCACACACATAAGTGGGTGAGGATAAATACAATAAAGATAAATAATGTACCTAGGTGAACATGAGCTAAGATAAATAACTACTCTAACACCCCCCTCAAGTGAAGCTAAGGGCCAAAAATATAAGTGACATGTCCACAATATGAGTCTCGACAACTAGGCATGAGGAGGTACTCATGTACAATATATCCATGAAGAAATCTCAGACTAAAAGAAGGAAAGAATATTGCTAGAAGGAAAGAGAAAGAAGAAGAAGAAGGAAGATGTTCTCACGAACACCCCCAAGAAAAACTTACAAAACCCCAAGCATTCCACACAACTCAAGGTAGCGAGGTGATGCACAAGGATTCATAAAGATGTCTACAACCTGATGTTGAGTCAGAAGGTACTCAAAGCAAAGAACTCCATCCTGAATGTGCTGACGAATGAAGTGGATGTGTATCTCAATATGCTTGGTCCACTGGTGCTCAACTAGGTTGCGAGAAATGTGATTTGCACTTTGGTTATCACACCAAAGTACATTCGGTGAATCCTGTGGGAATCCAAACTCTGTTAATAACTGTCAAAGCCAAAGAATCTGCTGACTCATTGTAATTGTTGCCCTGTACTCTACCTCTAAAGATGAAAGTGCAATAGCCTGTTTCTTTTTGCATGCCTAAGCAATTGGAGAAGAACCAAGATAGAAAAGATAGCTAGAAGTGGAACACATGTGATCAATAGAACCTAGCCAATCTTAATGTTTATACCCAACCAACTGAGTAGAACCCATAGTGTAGTGTAGGCCAAAGTGGGAAGTGCTGTGCTAATAGCACAAAATCCTTTTAGCAGTCTTCCAGTGACTATTATGAGGAGAATGTGCAAACTGAGATACAAGCCCTACTGCAAATGAAATATCAGGGTGAGTATGGGTCAAGTAGAAGAGACTCCCAACCAACTTCCTATACAATGTAGGATCAAAAAGTGGTGTGGTACATGTGGAAGTAAGAGTAACTCAAGACTGAAAAAAAGATGGACTTGGCTTGCAATCAGCCATATCAAAGCTCCAAAGAAGATCATGGGTGTAATTTTGTTGACTCAAATGAATCCTTGAATATTTCTGAGAAATTTGCAAACCAAGGAAATAATACAATAGCCATAGATCTGTCATGTCCAACTGTGTAGAAAGATCCCTCTGAATACTTTGAATGTGGGAAGAAGAGATGCCAGTAAATAACAGATCATCAACATACAAGACAAGTATTACAATATCCTCACCAACATGATGTATGATCGGAGTGGCAATGAAAAATACTAGTAGATAGAAGAAAATAATCCATATTCTCATACCAAGCTTGAGGGGTTTATTTGAGACCGTAGAGAGACCTTCAGAGCCTACAAACAAGAGAAGAATCCTGAACAAATCCAGCCGGTTGCTCCATGTATATTTCCTCTTGTAGATCTCTATGTAAGAAGGAAATATTCTCATCCATCTAGTATACGGGCCACCCTGTGATGCAGTAATAACAAGTACAAGGCATACATAATCCATCTTGGCAATGGGCGCAAAATTCTCAGAGTAATCAATACCTTAAACTTGTGAAAAACCCTTTCTAACAAGAAGAGCCTTATACTTGTCAATGGACCCATCAGCTGCGTATTTGGTTTGATATACCCACTTACACCTAACCATATTTCTTCCTTTAGGAAGAGATACCAAATCCCAAGTATGATTCTTCATCAAAGAAGAATACTCAACTACCATCGCATCATCTCACTCTTGTATCCCATGAGCCTTTGAAAAAGAATGTGGATCCACAAAAACTTCCTGACACAAAAGTCCAGAATTTATATAATGTGCGTGATGATGCCTAGTGGGTGGAAGATCCTCTATGAAAGGTGCTGCCTTAAAAATTTTAGTACGATCCCACTTAGGCATAGTGACAACATCAGTGGGAATAGGATACCCAACAACATCTATAACCTCCTCATCAATATCCTCAAAGAAAGGATCCTCACGATGAGATTAAGAAGGAGGCATGGAAGAAGATAAAGAATCATGAGGAGTGAAGCACTCATCAAACTGAACATGTGTTCGAAAAATAACATCATGTGTATCAGGATCTAAAAGACGATAAGCTTTCATGTCTTCACAATACCATACAAATATCAAGGGTTTACTCTTCTTATCCAAAACTTTCATTTTCTTCTTTGGCACAAAGGCCCAAGAATGGCTCCCAAAGACTCGAAAAAATGAGACATCTGGCTTATTATTGGACCAAGCTTCCTCTAGAGCTGAATGCACAAGTGTTGTGTGTGGTGTACGATTTTGAATGTAGTTAGCACAATTAACTGCTTCTTCCCAATAGATATGAAGTATATCTCTAGAATGCATCATATAGTTAGTCATTTCCTTAAAAGTTCTATTATTCCTTTATGCTAAGCCATTCTGTTGTGGAGTATGAGGAACAAAATGCTGGTGAATAATGCCTTGAGTTGCCAAAAAGTTAGAAAACTCATTGCTGAAGTACTCCCCCCCATTTTCAGTACAAAGGTTCTTTATGCTACTAGAAGATTGTTTCTCGACCAAAGCCTTGAAGAATTTGAAGTGTGAAAAAACATCAATTTTGTACTTGAGAAAATAAACCCAAGTACGCCTCGAGAAATTATCAATAAACGTAAGTGTATACTTAGCTCCATTGAAAGATGGGGTAGGAAAAACCATAAAGTCACTATGCACAATCTCAAGTGGTGTAGAAGCTCCCTTAGACAAATTCTTACGAAAAGGATCTTGGTGTTGTTTCCCTAATGCACAACCATGACAAACTCCCTCAAGACAAAAAAATATAGGAAGACCATCTACCATACCATGAGTGTTCAAATCCTTCAAATATCTGTAATTGAGATGTCCAAATATTTCATACCAAAGCTTACTCTCTGAATCTGCATGAGAAACCAATCCTGTCCCTATAAAAGAAGTGTCATCAAAACCCTAAAATTGATATAGTATAGAACTATGATCAATAATACCTTGAGAAACTAGTGAATGAGGCTACAAAAAATTTCATACTTCTGCTCCATGTGGTGTAAAAGTCACTGTTTTTCTTGACCAGAATGACAAATTTGATACACAGAAAACAAATTTGTAGTGATGTTAGGAACATATAGTGCATCTTGGATACTACCACCATCAAGTTGTATATAAAATTTTCCTTTAATAGAAAGAAAGGAATAATCTCCAACTTCAATTTTGGAAGTAGAACTCAAACCTAGAGAAACAAAAGACTCCTTGGATGTGGTGAGAAGTACCAGGATCTATAACCCAACTGTCTACAAGTGGTGACTGAGATCTTCCAGAAACATTAAGTTCTTTTCCATGCTGATTAGAAGGAGGTGGTGTTAGGCTATAATTTTTTTTTTCTTGATTGCATCCTCTAAGGCTTGCATTCGCTTATAACACATATCTTCTTCATGATTACTACCCCCACAAAAAGAGCATGAATGGCTAGACTTATTCTTGGATTTAGAAGACTCCTTGGTTTTTGAGTTATTTTTTTTGGGTTTAGGATAATTTTGAGATGGAGAAGGTGTGATTTAGTTTTACTATTTTGTTTTCCCTTGCCCTTAGGATTAGATGCAACTAATGCCTTTTGAGAGGTAGAAAACTCAAGGTGAGACAATTTGGATTCTTCCCTAGTAAGTATTTCACAAAATGTTTCTAAGGTAGGCATTTTGAATGTGTCACCTAAGGCATCCATGCTAGAGAAAAATGTAGAAGAAAATTTTGGAATGGTCCTCTCAACTTGGATAGAATCAAGTAAACACACTCTTCATCTTTCTTATTTCTTCCACTCCCCTTAAAATGTGTCAACAAATTCTTTAACTTGGTAAGATAGTCTATTTAGGATTAAGAGAGGTGATCTCAATGTCAAGTTGCATGGCTCTCATATGATCCACCTTTCTAAATAAATCCTCCAATTTCTCCCAAATTTTGAAATAAGAGTCACATTTTTCCAAATGAAACAAAATACTAGCACTTGAAAGGAACGATAAGCATATCGTACCAAGCCAAGAACACAGATGCTAATCAAACACCATGATCAATAAGATGAAAGCAATTCACAAAAATAACTTTACATAAAATCTTTGCAAACAAATGAGTAGCAATCTCATATATTATTATGGAACACAATACAATACATTGAGAATGGGCCTTGCTTAAATAGGCAAGGAATAACAATCTAAGAACCAGTCAAGGTAGTAGATCAAGCCATAAATCAAGGAAATAACTAGTCATCAAAGAACTAGTCAAGACCATAGATTTAGGAGAGAACTAGACATCAAGGATCTAGTCAATACCATAGATCAAGGAAAGAACTATACCTAACAACTAGATAATATATTCCTAATATATAAATAAGATAAAAGAAATATCCACACACATAAGTGGGTGAGGATTAATAAAATAAAGGTAAATAAAGTACCTAGGTGAACATGAGCTAAGGTAAATACCTACTTTAATACCCCCCTCAAGTGAAGCTAGGGGCCAAAATAGAAGTGGCATGTCCACCATATGAGTCCTAGAAACTAGGCCTAATGAGGTACTCATGTACAATAACTAGGAAAAAAGGGACACCGTAAGGTACCTAAAACCAGTAACAACAAAGTAAAGAGAGTAAAAACCCACTCCAAGGCATCCCAAGAAGCTCAGCTTAAAAAACTCGTACAATGCTGAAGAAGTTTGGTGTGCACTGTGGTCTGAATCCACTACTCGATCACAAAACTCAAAAACAACTGACACTGGTCTTCACCAGAATAGCTCCATAAAAGGATACTGTCAACAGAGTGATGTCAAAAGTGTAAAAAAAAACCAAATATAATTCAATCAACTACTTCAAATAGGTGTGCCATGATCCAAGAACAATAACCAAAGCAACAAGGCAAGGATATAAACTCCAGAGTTTCATGATCCAAGAAAAGCCAAGGTAACAAGGCAAGGACACGAACCCTGAAGAAGAAGGATCAACACCACACCCTCCCATACTGTTGAATGAGGTGGAGTGACGCTACAAATCCATATGAGTTTCCCAAAATCAACTACTCGAACACTGACAAAATAACACTAGACTTCACCAGAATAGATCCCCCATAAGAGATACTGTCAACATGCCAAAAGTGTTGAAAATACAGATACAAAATCTCTCAACAAACAAGAGAGATACACTACACCTGCTAAAGAGAAATGCTCAAAACAAGAAGCATCACAATGTAGAAGGTATAAAAAGTGAAGCAAGAGGCCGAATGGTGGAGGAGCCACGTCTGTAGAGTCCTCTCAATGAATGCCTATATCACCACCACGAGTGATCATATATCCACCCCAAATCAACACGGATGGATGAAGAAGATGCCTGCATATGACTTGGTGCAAAATGCACAATTGGTGCATGCAAAAGAACATCAGAATGTGTGTCAAGTTGATCATGTTTGACAACTGAAATCTCAGGTTTCTCAATCCTAAGTGAAGGTGCATAAATCATGTGTTGCTCATGATCCTCAGAAAGAGTCGAGTGAACAAAAAAAGGAGCTCTGTCAATGTGTGATCCCAATGAAGTATCTGCTAAAAAACCAATGGCATGACGAGAATTCCAGGTAACATATGGAATAGATGAAAAAATACCCTATGAATGTCTTTCAATGACTCCGCTAGGTGACACCCATAGAACGGAGTATGCGAGATCTGAATGCAGTGGTATGCTTCTTAAAAAAGCCATGCAACTGAGTAGAAGTAGGATACACAACATGTGGTACTGTAATAGGCACAAATGTGCAAGAGCATGTAGTAACAAGCCTCACAAGACCCAATAATGAGAGATAGTGAATGCACACACATATTGGATTATGGATTATTTATAGTTATGACAACAACAAAAAGGTTATTCCTCAGTAATAGTCATGATGATGTCATCTGTCAACAATAATTACCATAAATGATATAACAAGCGCAATGATAATATTCCCATGAACAAGAATGCAAAATATGTTGTTCCTTGTTTGAAATGTAGAAATAAATGGCACCCATATCCTTTGTGAAATTGGAAATTTTATGGGTGGGGCAATGTAGTGTTGAGGAGAGAACAAATGTAAACATTTTGTTGTTTTGTAAACTCGACCATGGTTTCCCTCATCAATAACCATGATGGTGTTGTCATTCAACGAGCACCAACAGAGAAAGGTGTATGCTATATATATATATATATATATATATATATATATATATATATATATTTCTAGGGTGTTGAGGATTTCATTTGGAAAGTGGAAATTAATTACTTGCAAGGCCTACACTATTCTGTGACTTAGATTATTCCTCCCCTAAAAAATCTCTAGTATATGTCTTCAAATTTATAGCTGTGATATCGCTTGGACTATACACGTAACCCTAAGGGGTCAAAAAATTTAGGGAATTCTAAATGGTCTTAGGTTCAAAACCCAAACACAATGCTTGCTTCTTGTAGCAATTTGTAGCCCCCCTTTTGTTGTTAATTCCATAGACAAGACTAAACATGGATGGAATGTTTGAAATTAAAATGTGTGAATTAAATACTTTCATTCCCCACACCTCTTTCATGGACCAAATAGTTCCTCCCCAAATGTTATAGTTATCTCACAAAGAGTACAAAAATATAAAAATGGAAACTCGAAAAGGATCAAGGTTCAAAACCGATGCAGAATGCTTATGTCTTGTATCCATTTGTAGCCTTTCTTTCTAGTTATAAGATAAAGCAATTATAGGAAAATAGGTGGTGTGTGAACAACCATTGGTAATTGAAACCCTCAATCCATCAGAGATATCAGTGAAAGGTAGATTCTATCTGTCAGTTAAGCTAGCTATTTTTTTTTTATTTCATGGCACTAAGGAATTTAATTGGAAAATTTTAATTTGATAGGTAAGATGTAGAAATGAAAGGAATGTTGGAAATTAATAGGAAAAAATTAAATACTTGCATGTCCCATAGTTATTCCATAAATATAACTATTCCTACCTCAATAATATATTCTATCCGTGCTCCACATATTCTTGCCAAAAAATTTCACATTATTCATGCGAGTGAAATGTGATCTTAAAGGGGAAAAATAAAAAATTGGTGAGAATTTAATAAGGGCCAAGTTTGAAACCCCACCACACTAGGTGCTTCTTGTAGTACTTTATAAGCATGCTTTTCAGTTTCAAGCTTGATTAAATACTAAAAAATTAGGCGATGTAAGAACACTCATAAATAATTAAACCCCTTAAGTGAACAAAAATATGAATGAAAGGAAGATTTTATCCATCGATTGAGATTTTGTATATTGTTATTTTAATTTTTTTATAGTGTTAAGTTTTTATGAGCAGATGAAATTAAATTTTCTAGATAAGGTGAAGACATGAACAAAAATCTAGAAATAAAAAGGAGGGAAATAAAAGACTTTTTAATATGGAATTTAATATACTAAATTTGATAGATCGGTTTAGTTCAATTAAAAATGGTGGAAGGGAAAAAATCTTAGAAGATATTTTGACATATATGTATGGCTTACTAAAATATATTTTATATCATCGAGAAAATAAGGAGTGAATATTTTTTGGTAAGATATGATTAAATAAGTACCGAGCAACATGTGTCCACTAAATCAAAAACAAAAAATGTGTTGCAAAACAAATGACCTTAGTTAGTGGCAACAATGAAATAATGTGTTTTAGGGGAATTATGAAAGACGACGATGGGGACATTGTTATGGAGGGGTTTCTTACTCAAAGAACAATTCCATTTTTGATGCTTTCACATCTTCTTGTGTCAGGGTCGAAAATATGACATCGTGCGAGGTGATTAGGGCTTTCATTTCTCCATCAATTGAAAACATGCATGTGGATGACATCTAGATCCATAGAGAAAAATGTTCCTACAAAAATAACATTTACTATATGTCCTCTAATTTTTTGTTCAAAAATTTCTTGCATCATTCATGTGAGTGAAATGACATCTGAAAGGGGATAAAATAAAAATTTGCTAAGAATTAAATAAGGGCCAAGTTTGAAACCCCACCACATTGGGTGCTTCTTGTAGCACTTTGTAGGCATGATTTTAAGTTTCAAGGTCGAGTAAATAATTAAAAAGAAGGCAATGCAAGAACACTCATCAATAATTGAATTCCTTAAGGGAACGAAAATATGAATTAAAGGAGGATTTAATCCATTGATTTGGATTTTCTATTTTGTTATTTAAATTTTTTATGGTGTCCATTTTTTTGAGATGACGAAATTCAATTTTCTAGATAAGGTGAAGACATGAACAAAAAGTTGGAAATAAAAAGGTGGGAAATAAAACACTTTTTTATATGGAATTTAATATACTAAATTTGATTGATCGGTTTAGTTCAATTAAAAAATGTTGAGAGGTGAAAAATCCTGGAAGATATTTCGACATGTATGTATAGATTAGTAAAATATATTTCATACTGAGGAGAAAATAAGGAGATAATATTTTTGGGTCAGATATGATTAAATAAGTATTGAGCAACATGTTTCCACTAAATCAAAATTTTAAAATATATGTTGCAAGATGAAAAACCTCAGTTAGTGGTGGAAATGAAAGAATGTGTTGTAGGGGCATCAAGAAAAACAACAATGGGGACATTATTCTAGAGTTGTTTCTCAGTTAGAGAACAATGCCATTTTCGACGCTTTCACTTCTTCTTCTATCGACATCAGTAAGGGTGACAACATGACATTTTTTGAGGTGATCACGTATTTCATTTCTCCATCAATTGAAAACATGCACATGGATGGAAAAGACCAATTCGAAGATGTTGATATGGGATAGGATGTAGACGAACGTGATCAGATAAACTTGACTGACACACTTTAAAAATGTGCTTTATATTTCTAATTATGCTAACACATTTGGCATAATAATTTTACTTTATAAAATGAAACTAAATAAATGATACTCACTGAAAACGATCTACGATTATGGAAAATAATGATTTGGGCATCTGACATGTTGAATGCGTATTCATCATAGCACCACATATTTATGTTTAGTGAAAGAATGAAATGAAAACCTCCAAGGAAACCCCTACTTCTCGAAAATTTCAAATTCTTGTAACATAACATTTAACATCTTAATAATGAATTAAAATCAAATCTAAAAAGGTATGTTCCAGATGGAAATATTCCCAAACCTTCACTGACTAGAATCGTCTACTAGTTTCTAGAATATTTTCATTGCATAGCTCTCCTTATTAATTATTTTGAATGCCAAGGTTAAAATCAATATAGAATTCAATGAAGAAAGTAATTTTTTGTACTATCTAGTGCAAAATTATATGTTTCTATTGAAATTTGAAATTCAATTGAGAGCTTGTATTATGGAAAAGGGTAAAGGAAAGGTTCTGACAATGGAACTATGTAGGTGTACAACAATATAAACATGCCAAAATTATTACGAATGACTAGGGTAGCCAAATGATGTGCCATCTTATGTGGAATTTACGCCTTATCATCGACGTGTCCTTAATTAACATGGATCTCATTGCACTATTTGTGTACAAGGAAAAGTTTGCAAAAGCTATGAAAATGGGGTAATAGCACTCAAGAGGCCCCAAAACATTGAGCATATAGATCAATGGACCATCAGATAAGAGATAAGAAAGGATTCATTACTTTTCATACATTAATCTTGAAGTAAAAAAGCAAATCTAGTCACTCCAAAGAAAATAAAAAAATATGAACAAATGAATTTTTTTGAAGGGGTAGAAGAAAAATTATTTTTTAGAAGGGATGCCCCCTTGAGTGTCGATGGGGTGATAGAGGAACTTGATTGATGATCGAAAAGAGAATACAGGGAAGAGAAGACTAGAAACAACAAGAAAAGGGATATTGATTTATCCACGAACCAATGCTTTTAGAAATAATTTCTAGTCATCATATTACATATAATCCTTATCATCATTCCTTATTAAAATATAAGCATATGACAAAAGCATAAAATGACATGAAAATCCAAGATACAAAAAACTGTCCATTGCTAAAATTCCAACTCCATGTAACATATAAACATGCAATGCAATATGAGAAGTAAACAAACTCATTGAATAGGGAAATAAGTACAAACACACACACACACACACACACACACACACACACACACACTTAAACAAATAACGTTCAAGATAATTACATTTTGTTATCGAGATGAAGTCCCAAATGTTTATGATAAATGAAAAGGGTAAAAATGATGGCTTGAGAAAATTGTAAACGTAAGGAGGAGTATGAAGGACATCTAGGTCCAATGAAAAAGTAGTGTGCATGACAAAACAATACCAGACAACTCGTTGTGCTCCAGAGTAAAGATGAAGTAGGCAACACATATTTTGTAAATGATTGTAGAGTCAGGTGATCCATGAGTCATCATTACAAAACATGTGAAAATTTCAACAAGATACGAGATGAGTGCCATGCAAGAGACACACATTTCAGCTGTAAATGAGCTTTTTACCAGTTTTAGTCCATTTTTCAAGGTTTTATGATTTTTTAAATTTTGATCAATTGGAAGAATTTAGGAAATGGAAGATCACCTAAAATCATACAAAAATTCCCTAGAGCGAAGAAATGGGTGTCGGGTAGCAGTAAAATACTTTAGTGAGAAGAAGAATGAGCCAAAAAATAATTATTTAATAAAAAAACCATCGTGATAGGTAAAATTAAATGAAAATAGCACTTGGAAATATTTAAAATGCCCCAGGGAAAAGTAATGAGCACTAGGTGGCAAATAGTTCCCCATCATAGTGAAAAAATAATAAAACATAATTATTTAATAAAAAATAATTATTTCAGTGAGGAGAAGAAGTGATAGAGTGATCACAATAGGTAAATCATGCCACATGGGCATTGTGACAACTTAATATACCAACATGGGAGGGGTAAACCATCACTAATAGTTCATTTGTTGCGGAGCTCTAGCAAATTTTCACCACAAGTGAATTTTTGAGCTGAGAGAGAGATGTCAAGACTTCAGAGGAGGAGGAGGTGAGAAGACTGCATCTAGGAGTACCTTTGGGATGAGGCAAATGGACCCTTCATGAGTGCTTTATTCTTTCTTGTCAATTTTTGCATTTAATGTCATTTTAACACTTTTTAGGGTAGTTTAAGGTTAAAATAATGAAGACGTGTGTGTGTATGGGCCAAAAATACAGGTATGCACATGTATACACGTTGAAATGTGGGTACATGGATGCGTATCCATCAACGGGGATTCATATGCATCAGGTGGGAAAAAGCATATGCATGCATGCATGTGCATCAGAGGGCATGCGTAGGCACTAGTCTAGGCATGTATGCATTATGAGTAGTTAGAATTTTTTAGGGTGAAAATCTAGGTGTGTATGCATCGATATGGATGTGTATGTGTTAGAAGGGATGTGCATATGCGTTAGACATGTATGTGTCAGGAAATGCACGTAGGAATTGAAGGGGGCATGTGTACGCTAGAAGAAACACTGAACCAATATTTTGAGAAAAATAAGATAAGTGTAGAAGAATATAGGCTAGAGACTTGTAGGAGAAATTAGAAATTAAAATTTTTAGAAGTATAATATAAGAATATAGATAAAATTTAATCCTTAACAAGTATATTATTGTTTTATGAAAAGACAATTGCCTACCCTTAAGACTAGAGAGAGGTATTGTCACCTAGCAGTTACAGAGGCACAATTTGATACAGAGGATAGGAAGATATTAGATATGTTACTATATGTTACTGGACTAGCGTACGTGGCCTATATGCCAAAAATTACTCTAGATCATGACTTCTTGATAGTCATAGATGAGCTGTGGCACAACGAGAGTCAGTGTTTTCAACTCCTTATAGGTGATATCACCATCACCTTGGAGGACATATGACACATCAGAGCCTTCAAACCGAGATTGATAATTATATTCTAGAGTTATTTGGAGCTCTGGACATACCTCACTGAGGCATGATAGTAAGATTATCTTAGTGTCTAGAAGATTATGAGATGGATCAAGTTATAATATATTTGAAGGATTTTGTCAGTGGCATTTTGCTCCCTGATAAGACTGGAGCCTCATTTCCACTCGGTCACATCGGAGTGATACACAAATTGATTTATGGTGAGAGATACTGTTGGGGCTAGTGTATACTGGAACATTTATATTGGGACCTTCACTTGATTACATAATACTGTTAGAAGATGGTAAGTATAGCCCATTTGTTATAGATTTGGGCGTGGGACCATATTGCCATTGGTCACCCTAAAAATGTTTTAAGAGTTCATACTCTAGAGGAGCCTTCTAATATGGGTTGGGTTCCAACCGGCAATGATGTGTGACCAAACATGGGAGATACATACCATTATCACCAAGAGTTTGATGAGCTATAATAGGTCATGATACTATGGAGACCATACAGACACCTTCAATGGTCAGAGGATGATGTAGACATGAGTTTACATTTGAGAACTTCATGTTTGAAATTCACAACAAGATGCAAGATTTTTATAGAGTTAACTGGTTCCAAAGATTGTTTGGCACTATATAGGATGTACCAAGGCCAGATATATGGTATGCCCCGAGGGCCCAAGAGTATTTTGATATAGGGCCACATATAACTATAGATAGAGCTATTTCCATCTATTTGCAGATGGTGCTAGTTTAGTGGGTACCTTTGATGTAGGCCAGAGATCCAGAGTGCACAATAGGGTATGGGCCATGGTTTCACATAGTATTACCTCATCGATTGATGATTCTGAGGGCTAATTTGGATGCAGGTGTGAAAGCACCTCTAATGGGACCTCCTAGTAGTGGTGATGAGGATGATGGGGATGACAAAGATTATGATGATGATCCATTTGACGGTTATCGTCATGAAGGGGGTGGGAGACAAGGTCCTCCACCATAGCCACCACATGGACAGGGGCATAATACTAGATAGCGATAGGTGCCCTAGGCTACGTATATGTAGTTGCCTCTAGTTGGGATTCCAGTTTGGGTGCACATTACATTACAGTAGTTACATCTATAGGTACATTAGATTCATCCTCTGCATGCTCCAGAAGGTTATGGACACAATTGTGGCTAGCTAGCTACACTTTAGCAGTAGTTATAGGTGGCAATAGACATTTAGCTATAGGTTGCAGCCAAGAGAGATGAGGCCAGGGTGCAGTTGTAGGTGGTCACTGATAAGAGCGATTAGGCTAGAGTGCAAGATAGTAAAGGTGGAGATGGGGATGCATGCTTACAGAAAATACAACAGCTTAAAGCATAGGGCGCTCAGATATTAAGCCTATTACATCAGGCACATAATCAAACACTAGCCACCATTACATAACAGAATTAGGTCCAGGCATTCGTGCAGGGTATCACTTTTTAGAGAGATCAAGAACATGCCCAAGTTCATACTATCACAACAGACAGAGATCGGTAGGATGCGACACTGAGATAGGCTCAGGATAATATTGGTAGACTTATAGAAGAGTGATATTTTCCTATATAGGAAGCTATAACCTTTGGTGACATCGAGATGATATAGGACATTATGATATCCAGTGGTGAGGCCTAGTATTACAACTCCACCTACTATTGAACAATGTGAGAGGGCTAGAGAGTGACTCCCTTTGATCAAATCAATGTGAGAAAGACAAGATCTAGGTCACAGAGGTTAGGACAGTTGGTTAGATCAGTACAATAGCCCATCATTATGTAGGGTCATCCACCTGGAGCTGGACCATCCCACCATTAGTAGCAGTGGCCTCCTACATAGCACCCATGTCCTAGCAGTCCAAGAGATGGGAGAGCCATGGATGATACTCTTTTCATATGGTGTACCACTATGTATGTATGTATACCTCTTATGAAGGCTGATTTTGATCAAGGTATGTACTGATGTACCATTTTTTATTCTATGCCTCTTATAAAGGATTCAACATGATTGATGCCCTTTGACGATAGATTTTGTTTCGATGATGTATATCCATTTTTGAGACATATATTTTTACATGTATATATGGACATTTAATGTTTATATTTCATCATTATTTTATGTCTTATGATGATGCCTCATGTTTATGGATTTGTTGAATATATTATGATGAAATTTATGATTTTATTTTTCATGTATGTATCATGATAAATGTTTATGACGTACCACATGTTTTATATTGATGACATATCCTTAGATGATATCATATGTCTTATACATGATATATTTGGTAGATTAGTAGACAAGATGATATTAGTGATATTGGTGCGCATGGGATAGATTTGTTTTCATGCACGATCCCTATTGCCCCATTGATGATAGAACATATGAAGATTATCTTAGCATACATGCTTGATGTAAAACTTAGCATTTTTGTATATATGATGTATTAGATGATGTTATATGTGATGAATAATAGATGATTTATGTGATAACAAATAAATGTGTAGTAATAAAACACACAAGCATAAGTTAACAAAACTAAAAAAATATACGCATATAAAATAAGATAACAAAAGGAAACTAAAACGAAATCAAGAAAATCTTAACCATAGATTAAATTGGCATTAAGTAAGTGAAATGAACCCTAATAGATGCATGTAGCAGACGATGAAAACATATCAATATTTATAATTATGAAAAACCTAAAATGAACTCAATGCAACACACAATTAAATAAAATGAGATTCAATCTAATGGTAAGAAAATGAATCACACTTTAAATTATAGAATCCAAAAATATACTACAACCAAAACTATACAAACCGAGAACTAAGCGTAACCAAACTACTACTTTGTTTTTGTGGGATAGTATTTATATATATTTTAATGTTTTTGGTGTCATTTTAAAGACAATTTTTCAAGGCTATTGTTCACATTGTTCTTGTGGTTTCCTCAAGACAATGTTATAATGTTTGTGTAGATTCTTCCCTAGAAGGGGGTATTTCAAATTATTAGATTTTTATATATCCTTTTCTAGATAATTTTGTATTTTCTAAGGTCCTGTTCGAAATCAATGTACAATGAAAAAGAAGCGTGAATTCCCCTAGTGTGATGTGGGAATATAAAAAAGGAAGAATGCCATGAGTGTATGTTTAAGAAGATGAGATGTGAAAGTGCCCCCAACATTATATGGGAATATATAAAGGCAACTCATGTACATAGATATAAGAATAGATAAGCCAGATCACAGCTTGGCAAGATAGATTCAGTAGGGTTCCTAGACCTGACAAGGGAAACCCATATTAGATATAAGAGAGAGTTACTCATCCATACATAAGAGTAACTTATGAACAATAAAACCTATTTAAGCACCAGAAACTAGTTTTCACCCAAGAAACTACCCAATGTGCCAGAATTGTGTGGTTTTCATGATTGGACGACCTGGTTTTTCTTTACTATTTTCTTGATTTTTTTCTTTTTTTTCTTTTTTCTTTTATTTTCTACTTTTTATGTATTTTATGATATTTGCACCATGCTTAAGTGTAGAACTGATTGATTTGTATGGATTTCATGGGTTCTTGAATCTCTTCGCCATATGAATTTACAAGTTTATATGCTTATGATTTATATTTAGCAACCATCACGTATGGCCCTAACTAGTAAGCCTCAAATTTTCCTTTCTTTTCTCTATCCTTACTAATGTTTCTCTAGTTTTATTTTAGAACAAGATCACCTACATCAAAGTCAGGATGAATGATCCATTTGTTATATCCTATTGATACTCAATTATGATAAATCTTCAGGTGATTGAGCGCTCTCATATGCTTCTCATCTAATAACTCTAACTCTTCTAGTCGAGAAACTCTATAGTCTTCATCTTTATCAAGATAGTAACAAAGAGATATTCTCAAGGAGGGAAGATATACTTCCAAGGGTATGATAGCTTCAATTCCATAGACTAAGGAATGTGGGGTCACACTAGTAGGAGTGCGGATGGAGGTTTGATAGGCCCACATAGCGGGATGTATTTGTAAGTGCTAATTACGACCAGTCTTACTAACCATTTTCTCCATGATTATTACAAGAGTTTTATTGGCAGATTCAGCTTGTCCATTACCTTGAGGGTAATAGGGGGTGTACCACTTGAGCTTGATATGAAAGAGTTGACATAACACCTTGATTATTTTGTTTTTAAAATATTTACCATTATCTATGACAATGGTGGAAGGGATGCCGTAGTGGAAAATGAGGTGATTCATGATGAATTTGGAAATTTACGCACCAGTGACATAAGTGATAGGAAAAAACTCTATCCATTTAATAAATTACTCGACGGCGGTGATAATATGGGTATGAACATCAGATGAAGTAGAATGGAGCTTCCCTATGAGATCCACTCCCCACTTAGAAAATGGCCAAGGTGTCGTGATTGGCTGCAAAGCCTGTGCTGGTGCATGTATCAAGTTGCCATATTTTTGACATAGTCCACACTTCTTAACAAATTTACTACAATATGCTTCCATGGTAGGTCAATAATAGCATACTCTCAAGAGTTTCTAAAGTAATACCGTGCCATTAGTATGCACTCCATAAATTCCTCCATGGACTTCTTTAATAGCGTGGGCCGACTCGGTAATATCCAAACAACGTAGTAGATTCCTGTCGTAGCCTTGACGATAGAGGGTGCCTCCTAAGAGGGTGTAATAGGATATACGATGGATAAGGGCTTTCTTCTCCATATGGGTATTGTTTGGGGGAAATATGCCACCTTGTAGGTAATTAAATATGGGATGGTACCAAGGCGAGAAAGGACCAACAATTTCACATGTCGAACAAGATTCTGACATGTGATATGTAGGCACTCGTAAGTGATCCAAAAAGAAAGGAATTTTATTCTTCTGAGGAAAAATGTGTAAGAGATACCCAATTATAGCCATAGCATCTATAAATCTATTGTGCGATCTTGGTCTTTACTCAAAGATAATGCACACAAAATGTTCTTTCAAGGTCTTGACCAATTTCTTGTATGGATTTTTTTTTTCATCTTTGACCTTATATTCATCATTAATTTGCTTAATAATTAATTAGGAGTCACCAATGCCTCGTATTTGTTTGATATTCTAGGTGGTAGCTAACTTAACGCTAGCGATGAGAGCTTCATACTCTGTAATGTTATTAGTACAAGGGAATCCCAAACGGAATGCTTGTGGAATAACTTCTCCTGTGGGAGTGATGAGAACCACTCCAAATCTTGCTCTATGAAATGTGAATGATCCATGAAAGTGGACTTGCCACATGATCGACTCTTCGATATACATCATAGATGCATTTGGTAGATCCAAAAACAATGGTTCCATTCGTGGTAGGGGAGATTCTACTAACTGATCAGCCAATACCTATCCTTTCAATTATTTATGGTTAATGAACTCAATATAAAATTCACTAAGGAGAATGATCCAATTAGCCATTCATCCCATGAGGGTGGGTTTGGATAAAATATACTTGAGAGGGTCAACTTTGGATATTAACTTGGTTTTGTTGTTAGGAAGGTAATGGAAAAGTTTCTGAAAGGTTAGGAAGGAATTGTTGTTAGGAAGGCCTTTTGAATTTGTTGATAATTCAATTCATAGGAAATCAAGATGCAACTGAGGTAATAAACTGCCCTTTATCTAACGTCAAGGTTATATTGGGCAAGTAGTGCACTAATAGAAAATTAGGTGGCTAAAATATAGAGCAGGAGCAGGAGAGGTTCACCTAGGGTAGGCGGCATGAGAATAGGAGGGTTGACGAGGTGTTGTGTAAGCAATTTGAATGCCTTTTGAAAATCTAGTCCATAGTTGAAGGTAGCATCTTTTTTCAGTAGATGTGTAAATGGATTACACTTATCCATAAGACGTGAAATAAAATAGTGGATTGCCTAAATTTTTCCTTGTAAACTTCTTAGTTGTTTGAGATTCATATGTGGAGGAATCTCTGTGATAGATGCAACCTTTACAGGATCCACCTCTATTCCTCTCTGTAAAACGATGAAACCTATGAGCTTTCCTAAAAAAATTCCAAAGACACACTTCCTGGGATTTAAATGGACTTTATAATCTTAGACATGCTGGAAAATATGTCTCAGCACTTTAGGGTGTTCTCCTCTAGTTTTGGATTTTTCTAAGATATCATCAATGTAATATTGCATGATGGCATGCAAGATGACCACCATTGCACGTTGATAGGTATCCCCAACATTCTTGAGTCTGAAAGGAATGATTTTCTAGCAAAATGTCCCCCAACGGGTGATGAAAGATGACTTGTGCTGATCTTCCTTTTCAATCCTGATTTGGTTATAACCTGAAAATCCATCCATTAAGGAGAGTATTTCATAACCAACAGTTGATTTGATGATAATGTCAATGTTGGGTAGAGGGAAGTCATCTTAGGGACATAATTTGTTGATGTCACGAAAGTCATTGCATATTCTGATACCAACCAAATTATTTTGAACTGGGACTATATTGGATATCCAATCTAAATAGTCGATGGGCTTGATAAAGTCTGTTGCTAATAACTTTTCTAGTTCTTCTTTAACAAACAACATAATATTTGGATGCATCTTTCTTAACTTCTGCTTTATGGGTTTAGCATCTAGGTGCACAACAAGGTTGTGCACAACCAATTATGGATCTAAACTAGGCATATCTACATATGACCATGCAAATGTATCTGCATATTTGCATAGTAATGCTACCAAAACCTTTTGTTCTTGTACTGAGAGTGAATCTCCCAAATTTATCATTCTAGGCTGTTCTTCTAAACCAATATTAACGCTAATCATTTATTCAACAAGAATATTAGAAGCATCCTCCATTCGTGTAGGATAAGAGGAAAGAGTAAGATCAACCTCTATAGGTGGCTCATCATCATATTTGTATAGGTATACCAATTTTTCTATAGGTTCTTCATTTTTTTGTCTACTAGTGCCTCAAAGAGGATTTCACTATGAGACTTATTATTTTTTTCCCTTAAGGAATTTGAGAAGAAGTCTTGATTTTTTATTATACTCTTTCTATTCAAGCCTCCATACACCTCTTCTTCTTCTCTAAAGTTTGTGCATGTATTTAGTTTGATGAAAAAACCTTTTTTATGACCCCCATTCGGAATAAAATCCCTCTGTCCTATAAACTCTGCAAATGCCTCATTATTCTCAAATAAATCGATTGGAACATGAAATTTTTGATCCCAATATATAATTTTAGGACATAATAGGGTAAATTAGCAAATGGATGGGGTATTGGATTCAGACAACGTAAAAAACAACTGAATTAGGAAATAGGTTAGTGGAGGCAAGATCCTCGTATAGGCTACTTTGGGAATCTGCATCACTATTTGAATGAGATGAGCCATCCTCATTTTCTTAAGAGGTGGAATCTATCTCGGCAAGTGGATAATTATGGCACTATATTCCAAGGCCATGTTCTTTATATTTAAAACAAGGAACAAAAACATGTTCTAACCTTCCTTTGACATTGATTCTGCATCCAAATCCATTATAACCCATGACATACATCATGTGGTTTCCTTTAATATATTGCGGAGCTTGATGAAATGATGCCATGATTACCTTCAGGTACCCCCCTGGTGAGATCTTCTAACATATTCTCCTTAGATAGGAGACCACTAGGAATAAACATCTCCAATGGTTTAGGGAATCTATCTCTAGTGATTTTGAATTGGAAGTATATTTTTCAACGTTTCCTGGGTGATACTAAAAGGTCTAATACCAATAAGGCCAAATTTTTTTCCATGTGTCTTGGGTTTTATTGAAAGGTTTGATATTAACAATGCCTACTGAAGATTGAATTGATCATCTGGACCATACTTTGCAGACGTTACCTCCCATGATGTGAAGGGATTGACCAATGATGGAAACATTTGATTATAAGGACTGAGTGCATCTGGATCAACATGTTCTTTGATATATTTTGTTTGTAAAGGGATAAAAATATCTGCAGAAGGACATTCATAAGATGCATGAGAAAAAATGTGCAATGCTCTATAGTGCGTGAATGCTTCTGGATCACATGGGATAGTGATTATCTATCCTCCATGGCGTAACTTGATACACTAATGGAAGTTGGAGGGAATGGCCTAATAAAAATGGATCCATGTGCTTCCCAATAACATATTGTAAGGAAAATCCAAGTCAAGGACATGAAACATCACATCATGATATTCTGGCCCTACCTCCATGTGAACTACTATAATACCTGTTGATTCTCATTACTCATTATCATAGGCCGTGATTTTAATAGTTTTGACACCAAAATCTATTTCTGAATGGCCTAGCTACTTTACCAGATTCAATGTGCAAATATTTAACCCATATCTATTATCCATAAGCACTCTTTTTATTTTACAATGAGTAACAACGACCTCTATGTATAAGGGTAAGTTGTGCTCTGGGTTATTACGTGGGATTGCAATGCAATCAAAAGTGATATGATCATTGCAATCAAGGTGTGCAATCATCACTTGAAGGTGTGAAGGATCTAAGTATGTGGAGAATGCTGAACTTTGAAACATTTTATATAATATGTTCTTATGAGCAGTGGAGATTTGGAGAAGATCTAGAATAGAATTTTAGTAGGTGTCTTCTCCAATTGTTCTATTAAATTGAACTAGACTTCTTGAGGAAAAGGTAGGGGATATGGTATTACCGAACGAGCACGTCGTGTACCAACAGTGTAAATTTTATCTAAGATCCTAACCTAACCATGGAGATAAAAATAACAAGAAGTCAAATCACAGACAAGCCTCTAATGATTATAGGACTGGTACCTACATCTATCTGACAAAGGATACACCATTTGACTCACTTATAGGTTGTGTGCATTCATCTACTATGATCTTACCCTCTTTAATGAGGTCTTGTATATACTGTCATAATCTTATGCATCTATTAATTTTTTTTCCTTTGACAACGTGGAAATCACAGTATTCATGCTCTTTGAACCAACCTGGTTTAGGTGCATCTTCTGGATATGGTACCGTTGCGGTAGGGTATTGTACCATGTTTAATGCATCTAACTATTTAAGTATGATGAATATAGATTCATTTAGAGGTGTAAATCTATTTTTTGTGGGTGCCTTTGGGTGAGGTCCTTGTGAAATTTTTAATAATGGGCCACTATGTAAATCTTGGAATCTCTTGGAGTTTGTGATGTCATCGCCAATGACATGTTTGTTCTTATTAAATAACTTTGATTTTTCTATGGGGTTTGTCTTGTGTTTCTCCTTCAAAATAGGTTTGAGTGTTCCATTTGCAATGAAATCCTTTTCAATATGGATTCCTTTCTCTATAAATTCTTTAAATTTAGAGACACAATGCAGTTGTAAGTGAAAGGCTATTTCTAGGTTCAATTTGGGGACAAATATACTTACCATTTATTTTTCTAGAAGGACACAAGAGAACCTATTTTTCCAATCCACACCATCACTACAAGAAGCCTACGAAGGTCTCATTGGGTTTTTATTTTATGTTGCAAAGGTTGTTCATGGTGATATCATTATCCATATTGAAAGAGAAGTGTCACACAAACTTTTCAGTGAGTGCTTGCCATGTTGTGATTGATGCCTTAGGTATACTAAAGAACCATTCCAACACTTATGCTCCTAGGCTGCAAGGAAACAAACGTATCAAAAAGTTATCACTGCAAGTAACTTCATGCCAAGCCATGTAGAATTATTTAATGTGATCTCCATGATCACCTTTTCTTTTATACTTGTCGAATTTAGGGATGTCGAAATGTTTTGGAAATGGTTGTCACAACATATCCTTATCAAATGGGTATGGCCATAGATCTTTGTACATAAATTTTCTACTGTGTCCTACATTGCTCTCCTGGAGAGTGGTAAGTGTATTCTTCATTGAATACAACTCTTATTGAATGAACTGTTCATTTGTGGGTGATATCAGTCTATTCACTTTAGAAGCTTTGAAATTTTCATCATCATATGAATCAATGTGAAATTCACCTAATTTTGTCTTGATTTTATCCTTGTGTGTATTCCTATTCGAGGAACCTAAGGTCGGTAACTTTTGAATGAGTTTTAGTATTTTTATTTGAATTATATCCTATTTGATTAAGTGATCATATTCATCTTCAAAAATTGGAGGAGGTGATTCTTTGTGACCATGTGTGATCTTGAATCTGTGTGAAGCCTTAAAGTAAGGTCTTCGTGAATCTCTTGTTGGTTTTGGTAGGTCATCTTAAAAATTTTTGTTATGTTTTCCCAAAGTGGAAACATACCCTACATTAAAAGGGTTGTCCATGTCTATGAGGGAAGGTCACAGCAGATCTTCCTCTTTGTGATTCACGGTCTTAATCACCGCTTCACGCTCTTTTGGTATTCTAGCTCCTAACTTAAGGACTCTTGCGAGTACTCAGTCTCTATTGTAATAAAAGATCTCATCAAAGTGAGCTAGATATAAATTTTGTTGGTCCTCAAATGAATCAGAATCTTCTCCACTATGATCAACCAAAGGTTTCGTGTCTATGACTTACGAGAAGAGAGGTTGCAAGTTTTTACCAATGAATGGGTATGTTGAACTAAAAGGATTTACCTCTAAGTTTCATTCATCTCATTTAGATACCATTTTTGTGATTATTGTCATCACTAGACTAAGTTGCGCTAGGTTTTGTCTAAGTATATCCAATTTATATGAAACCTAGGTGTATGCGTTGTAAGTTGTATAAAGTCTCAATGTCCCAATTTGTCTTAAGTACAAAACTATGCAACTATTTTTGCACTAAGAAAAATCATGCAAACTTTCTAGAAAACCAATCAAACACTCAAACTATTTTTAGAATACTATATGTTAAGCTATGGTTTCAACGATAGGTGTAAAATAGATAGTGGAAATAACCTATCAATACCCAGGTTGAGTTAATATATCAACAATATCTAAGCACCAAAGTGATATTGATGTGATCTCTCCAAAATATATACCATGACTAGTTCAAATGCTAAAAAATTCAATTTTTTGTATAATGGAAGTTGTGAATGTGAATAGCGTAACGATACTACCTTGACACATTAACCAAGCTTGGAACAAGAAAGGTGTTAGTATCAAGATGATTCTATTACGATATAAATAGATCAATATTAACACTCTAAAAAATCCTCAGATGATGTTGGAACCAAAACTAAGTATAAGTATAACAAGAAGTTATTAACCATGTGAGAAGCGAAATGATACAATAAGGAAACTTATACCGAGTTCTCAAAAATGAAAACAAGATGTAAGTGTCATAATTATATGGCTCAAATGTGAGTAAAATAAAAAATCAAGGGGAAATAATGATGAAACTAAATCCTAGCTATGAAGATGATCTTGAAATCAATATCACGTGCCTATTAAAGATGTAAGAACGTATCCAGGCACTTTAGACGTTTAACAACTCAACCACAAACATAGTTGAGCATAAACATAAAAAAATGTGGCAAAAAAAATCTATGATAACACTCCCGAAAAGATGCCTTCTCTTTTCTCAAATGGGCAACAAGAAAACAAATGTATAGCTTAAATGAGGTGGAAATAAACTAAGCATCACTTGGGAAGATTTTCTCCTCATCCTAAGGTGAGAAAAAAACTAAGTGAAGTGATATTGCATAAATCACGTGATGAGTGACACTTAGATCTAACTTAAGTGGACTCTTTACTGTGTTCAAAAAACAAGGTTTTGAGTCAAAGCAAGTTGTCACTTCATGATTGTTTAATAAGACACGATAATGGACTAGTAAAGTGAGCTCCTTGACGATATGGATTTCTTAGGTAGTTCACTCAACTAGGTGTCAATAGTTTATCTAATGTGAGCTCAATTTTCCAATAAATTCACACTGACTAATCTTAGTTTATTTTGGATTTAATTTACCCCCTTATAATACAATGTGCAACTAGTGTGTTCAGTTGTATCATCATTGGGGTTGTGATATAGACAACTTTGATTGTAAAATCACAATGTATGACTAGTCAAGTGGGTAAGCAGAGCACTTCCTATTTCATCAATGAGGTTACTCAATGGTGGATTACTTTAGGGTTCTTAGGACCACCCACATTGTTATAGCTTAAGGTGTTATACCAAAGGGGTTATATTCTAGTTAAGTGGATAGGAATGTACCCTTTTCTGAAACCTGTGATAAAGTGTGATGTATGTGGTGTTTTTTTTTTATCCTTTTTACCTTAATGTGGTTTTACGTAGCACATTGTTTTGAAAACCTACAATAAAACACATATTATTGGGTTTTTGTTTCAAACCACACTTCTTCGACAAACAAATTCGGTCCTGCATGCAAGACATTAGTAATTTTCTAAAACATCACAATATCATGAAAGATAATTTACATGTTTCTTTTGATTCCAAAGATCACCAAAAGGTGCTATGGAAGAGCATACACAATGTGAAAAACCCAAATATAAATAAGTAATGGAAAATACTTCAAGTATTTTTGTGAAAAGGAATTTTTTTAAACCAAATTCGAATATAAATCTATTATGAAACTTAAATCAAGTGTTTTGAAAGCAAGAAGAAGGTTTTGGAAGCGTTTTTGGTTCCCAAGATCAGCTATAATGTGCGAGGGAATAGCATACGTGCTTTGAAGACCTTTATCAATGATAAATTGAAAAAACTTAAATAAGTTAGTCAAAACAAAACCTAAGGACCTTGCAAACAACTAGCAAAAACTAGAATATTTGATCTTACAACTCTTGAGAAACTTTCAAATTTCAACATAGATTCTTGTGTGCCCAGACTGATGCATGTGCACTCCAACTAATGATTGCACGCCCTTACCGAAAGATATGCATTGCAATAGAATATGACTGTGGGGTTTGACATGTGCTATGGTTTCAAAAAATGTGCATCCTTACCGATGGATGCACATGCAAGGAAAATATTAGAGTCAACACAATATACAAAAGATACCTACACGTCCAGAGAAGCGGATGTGTTTGTAGTCTAGCACTTACGTGTGGGATATGATGGATACACACCCCTTTGAAAATGGAAAGACAATTTAAATTAAAAACATATGAATGCATGGCTAGCTCAACGCATGTGTTCATGTTCAATGGATGCATGCTGATCTAGGACATCTATGCGTACCCCCTGTAAAAAATCATGGAAATGAAAATTTAAAGAATTAAATAGGTTAGTTATTGACCATAAAAAACTTATTTCTAGCTAGAACCCATTAAATGCTTAAGAAAAAGGGATATTTATCCCATCTAAAATGAGAAATTTGTTAAAAGAAAATATATTTAACCCTAGAAAGCATTAAAGTGGTTAGCAATGGACATGTAACTCCTAGAAAAGAATTCTAAAGGACTATGGAGTAACTCCCACTAGGCATGCCAAATGTGTACAAGCAAAAGTTTTAAAAAGCTATCAAAATGGGGGAAGAAAACTCAAGAGGCCCCAAAGCTTTGAACAAACAACTCAATGGACCATCAATAAGAGATAAAAAAGGATTCATTACTTTGAATGCATTAATCTTGAAGTAAACAATTAAATCTAGTTATCCTCTACTCTTGAAATCTATATAAATGAACCTAGTTAGATTCTAAGCAATCAGTTTATGATCATGAGAATGGGAGCTCTCCATTAATGGCTAAAGAGCCAGATGGTTTCTTCCATTTACTCAAAAATTGAATGAAAATAGAAAAACAAAGCAATAATAGATCAATAAAACAAATGAAGAAAAGCTCTTAATCCTAGCAATAATACTATAGTTTAGCCTAGAGAGAGAAAGTGTTATTAGAAAATGACTTGGGGTAGTGGGCTATTTATAGGTTTTAATTTCCAAGAATGAAAAGGTTTTGGTGCATGTGGGACAAAAGGATAGTCCAAAAGTCACTTTTAGCTTTAGAAAAGGTTAAAACATGATTAGGGATAACTAAACTAGGTTAATCTAGTTAATCCTGATTAGAGATTTATTAGGGGTTTGAGAGAGTCGTGAGAGGTTTAAACAATCCCATGAAATGGATTGATTATCTAGGGAACTATTAGAAGCATTCTGGAATAGGATAAGAAGAGAGTTTAGCTAATAAGGGGCTATATTATCCCGATTAGTTGGTTATAGGAGAAATATGACAAAAAAGATGTTGTAAACGATGAGTTAGAGAGGCCTAATTGACGAGGTGTCATCAATTTGTGAAAATGAGAATAATTAGTACAATATTAGGAATAACAGGGTGTTGATAAAACTAGAGGTGTCTACACTATCCACCTCAACACAACCATTACCATGTGTAGATAAGGAGTTTTGCTACTTCACCTCAACAAACAAGAAAATTATATGCATTCACTCAAAGGGTGTAGATGTTTTTAATCAGAGTATTTGTAAGAAAACCAAAACATACATATTGATGTGAGTGACATGTGTCAAAGTTAGGAGGGCCGATCTCTTCCTGAAGGAAGGGCTTATCTTGCTGGTGCATTCAAATAAATGTTGACATTGCTGGAAGGGTTTATTATTTTAGTCAAAACAGTGAAATGAAATCATCTCTTTGCTATTAACCATTCCATTAAGTTTCCTGTCCACATCTCATGGTGGTGTCACAATTGATAAAAAATATTCTAATGATTCGTTTGGATAAGTCATGTAGGCACTCTGCCTGAAGATCTAGACTTGTTAATGTTAAAAAAAAGTTAGGGCTATTCATTACCACCGTGATGTGGCAATAAATACATCCATGCTCTACAAAAGCTTGGTTGCTTCCAAAATTTATTTATTTTCACTAAATCACCACGTAATTTAATACATTATATTTTGCAAGATGTATCTTTCGTTTCTATCTTCTCTCTCTCTCTCTCTCTCTCTCTATATATATATATATATTATATATATATATATATTTTCAATCTTAAAACATTAATATAATTTTATGCTCTATTATGTAAAGTTGTATTGATAAATGTATATGATGGAATGTGGGTAGGAAATTTAAATATATATATTAAGAATTATTATTATCTAATATTTCCCAAATTTTGATTTTGTATTTTATGAATGAATAGTGACTTCATCAGGGAATGGTGTAAGTGAAAGTGGTCCTAAAGGTTGGATGAGCAAGCAATGGGAGAGGATATCTTCCTTTTCTGTCTCCGGAGGGATGAAGATCTGCAAAAGGTTCTTATTAAAGGGCCATGGTTTTTTAGGAATGCTCTTAGCATCTGCCGGTAGTGCCCATGGCTGAAAACAAGCTATTTCCCTTTCCTCCCTGTGTGGATTCATTTTCCTAGCTTGCCTCTAGAATTTTGGGATCCAGATGTCTTCCTTGGCATTGCCAGGTCCATAGGGGTGCTCATTGCAATTGACCCTACTACAAAGGCTAGTTCACATTTGATTTTTTCTAGGTTATGCATCAATGCCCCTGTGGGTGCTCTGGTGCCTAACATGATCTTCCCAAACACCTTAAAATAAAAGTTTGAATACAAAATAATTATCAAAAAGTCCCGTGTTATGTGTGAGAAATGTAGGCATACATGGTATAAAGCATCGACATGCCACTGCATCTCATCGTCCTCCATTTTGGATCACCCTGTAGCCTAACTTGAAGATATTGGGATAGAAATGAAGATAATAGTAGAAAATGGAATTTCAAAGGTTGTCGGGGTCACTTTGTGCTTGAGTGATGTGCCAAAATTAGCAGGAACTTGATAAGGTCATAACTTGAGCTTTGAGTTTCCGTTTAAGTCCGTTTTTTTTAAACCACATGTTTCAATGAGACAAACACAGTGAAAACCGACCCTACTAGTTGGGCAAGTTTTCGGCATGTTTTCGGGCCCTAAATTCGCTATCTTGAGGCCGAAAATTAGGATTTAAGTTATTGTTCAGTTTTTTTCCCATTTTTTGGGCATTATGAGTTAGAAAGTTGGCAATTCCTATAATTTAGGGATGTAGAAGATGCGTGGAAATTTTTGTTCCCATACGAATAAGCATGCGAACTGACTAAGAATAACAGGTTCTAGTAAACTACTAAAAATAGTAATTTCTGCCACCTAGAGTAGATTTAGTCAGAGTTAGTTAGAGTTTACTTGGAAACTCGAGTTGGGAATTTTTTTCCTATTTAGGAAAGATTGTAATTCATTATTTAATAATGAAGAAGGAGATCTATTCTCTTTGGAGTTCATATTATTTGTGGTAAATCAAGTTTGGTTAGAATTTGGCTACATTATTTGGTATTAGAGATTGTTCGAGTCTTTAAAAAAAATGGCAGGAAGAGGAAGAGGAAGAGGAGGTAGTATTTCCCAGATGAATAGAAATATGCAAGATCTATAGAGGAAAGTTGTTGCGCTTGCTGCAATGATAACCCATAGAGGAAATCAAGGTGGAGATGACATAGATGAAGAAGAAGTTTGTGAAGAGGAAACACAAACACCACCATTAGCTTTTGAAGAAAGGATGCTTTGCACATTAGAAGGAAAGAATGATGGGATAAGAGTTGATGTTTTAGAGTATGGTGGTAGTCTAAAACCAAAGGAGTTGATAGACTGGTTTACTAGCATGCGAAATTTTTTTGAGTGGAAGGTTATGCCAGAAGAAAAGAAGGTAAAATTTGCATGCACGAAATTGAAAGGTCATGCTATGTTATGGTGGGAATCACCTACAAAAAGAGTGGTCAAGAAAGGGAAAAGAAAGAATTAGGACATGGAGTAAGATGGAGAAGAATCTGAAAGATAAATTTATCCTGGTGGATTATGCACAAACCCTTTACATGAGGTTTCAGAATCTCAGACAGAACTTACAAATAGTGCAAGAATACATAAATGAGTTCTACAAGTTGTCCATTCATGTAGAGCATGAAGAAAATGAGGAAAAAATGGATGCAAGGTATGTTAATGGATTAAAATTTTCTATTCAATATGAGATAAGTATGCATAGGATTAAAATCATGGAGGATGCCTATCAATTAGCCTTAAAGGCTGAGGAAAAACAAAATCATCAAAGTTCTAGGAGATCACTTGGAATGAATAGGGGGGCCTCATGTTCCTTTTGGGGACGAGCTGGTTTTAGCCAAGGTAGGGGAGAATCATCTCATGGATTGGAAAAGCAAGAGGATATGAGACAAGATTTCCAAAATCAAGAAAGAGGCAGAGGATTTTATAGGGGCAGAGGATATGTTGGCGATAGAGGATGGGAGGCTCCACGAAGACCATTTGTTTGTTAAAGATGTGGTGAAGAAGGGCATCAGGGATTTTGAATTCCTGTATACTTATACACATGACAAAAGGCAAGGAGATGCTCCAAGAGTAAATCTTGTTGAAGCTGAACAAGTAGAAGATGAACAGGACCTGGAAATTCCACCAAATGTTGGAGAAAATCTTATGATCAAGAGGATGATGATTACTCCAAGAAAGGATATCAAGGGGGATGCATGGCTATGTACAAATATTTTTAGAACAAGATGCACTTCTGGAGGAAAGGTATGCAATGTTATTATTGATGGTGGTAGTTGTGAGAACATGGTTTCAAATGAGATGGTCACGAAATTGGGTTTGCATTGTGAGAAGAATCCTAACCCTTACCAGTATTGCATGGTTTAAGAAGGGTATGAAGTTGCTGTTGATAAGATATGTTTATTAAGTTTTTCTATTGGAAAAGTTACAAGGATGAGATTTGGTGTGCATGTTATTCCTATGGATGCATGTCATATGCTTGCTAGGAATACCATGGTAATTTGATAGGAAAAGTTATTCATGACAGGGGGAAAGAATACTTATAAGTTTCTGAAGGATGGCACTAAAAATAGTTTTACTACCTCTCAAGGAAGAGGGGAAGGCTGAAAATATGCTTTCTGCAAAGGAATTTGTGAAGCAGGAAAAGGCAACTGGTTTTTGTTATGCACTAGTCACCAACAAGGATGAACCTTCAAGTGCAAAAATACTAGTAGAAACAACAGAATTAATAAAAGAATTTTCTGATGTTATTCCTAATGAGCTACCAGAAGGATTACCACCTAAAAGAGATATTCTACACCATATTGATTTTATTCCAAGGTCTTCACTCCCAAATCAAGCGGCTTATAGGATGATCCTGACATTGCATGTTGAGTTCAATAGGTATGTGGCAGATCATGAGAAAGGGCGTAGTAAGGGAGAGCATGAGTCTATATGCAACCCTAGCTTTATTAACACCAAAGAAGGATGGAACATGGATAATGTGTACTGATAGCAAAGCAATAAATAAAATTACAATCAAGTATAGGTTTCCAATACCTCGCCTTGATGATATGATGGATGTGCTTGTTGGATCTAGGTATTTCACCAAGATTGATCTTTGAAGTGGTTACCATCAGATTCGAATCAGAGAAGGAGATGAGTGGAATACAAAATTCAAGATAGGAAATGGATTATATGATTGGTTGGTGATGCCATTCGGGTTATCCAATGCACCTAGTACTTTTATGAGACTGATGAACACCGTGCTACGGGAGTATAATGGTAAGTTTTTTGTGGTTTATTTTGATGATATCTTGATCTTTAGTAAAACTAAAGACAAACATTTAAGGCATATAAGGTTGGTATTTGAAGTATTAAGGAAAGAGAAACTCTATGCAAATATGAAGAAGTGCACATTCATGCAAGAGAGATTGGTATTCTTGGGCTTTATTATTTAAGTAGATGGGGTACAGATGGACTCAGAAAAGATAAAGGCAATTATTGAATGGCCTACTCCACGGAGTATGATAGAGGTAAGAAGCTTTCATGGTCTAGCAACATTTTACAGAAAATTTATTAAAAATTTCAGCAGTATTATAGCACCTATAACAGATTGCACAAAAGGAAGGGAGTTTTTGTGGACAAAGGCAGCTAAGGATAGTTTTCAATTCTTGAAGAAGTAGGTGACAGAGGCACCCATTTTGGCACTACCAGATTTTGATAAAGTGTTTGAGGTTGATTGTGATGCCTCACATGTGGGTATTGGAGCTTTTCTAAGTCAAGGAGGAAAGCCAGTAGCTTTCTTTAGTGAGAAACTGAATGAGGTAAGAAATAACTACTCTACTTATGATGTGGAATTTTATGCAATTGTACACGCATTAAGGCATCGGAGGCATTACTTAGTGCCTAAGGAGTTTGTGTTATTTATAGACCACATATCCCTAAAGTATGTGAATACCCAAAAGAAGTTGCATAGAAGGCATGTAAAGTGGGTATCATTTTTGTAGGGATATACTTTTTCTCTAAAACATAAATCCGGAAAACAGAATCAAGTTGCAAATGCATTGAGTAGGTGTGTGATTTTGTTTACCACTATGGAAAATGAGGTGGTGGGTTTTGAAGCAATAAAGGGTTTGTATTCTTCTGATATCTGATTTCAAGGATATTGTTGAAAGACTAATTAGCCCATTGTCAAACAATGCAGGAGATGTCCTGGATGAGTATATTTTACAGGATGGCTACCTATTCAAGGGTCGCCAACTATGTATTCCAGTTGGGTCTATGAGAGAGAATATAGTGAAAGAGTTGCATAGCAGAGGGTTGGTTGGGCATTTTGGTAAAGATAAGACGATAGAATTGGTAGTAGACAAATACTATTGGCCAAAGCTGAAAAGAAATGTGGTAAGATATGTGGAGAGATGTCGAATTTTCCATGTCTCGAAAGGCCATGCACAGAATACAGGGTTGTATATGTCATTGCCTGTTCCTAAAGGGTCATGGATAGATCTGAGTATGGACTTTGTTTTGGGATTACCAAAAACACAACAAGGTAATGACTCAATTTTTGTGGTTGTTGATAGGTTTTCTAAGATGGTTCATTTTATTACCTGCAAGAAAACAAGTGATGCAATAGGCATAGTAGATTTGTTTTTCAGAGAAGTTGTTCATTTGCATGGTGTTCCAAAAACCATTACTTCAGATAGGGACACAAGGTTCTTAAGTCACTTCTAGCGGACTTTATGGAAGAAATTTGGAACTCAACTACAGTTCAGCAGTGCCTATCATCCGCAGACTGATGGGCAAACAGAGGTGGTAAATCTTCTAGGCTTATCATCTTTCAAAATCCAAAATGATTATTTTTGAAAAATATTTTTCCCTTGACGTCCAATGTCGAGCAATCGTAATCCTCTCGAGTCCTTGGGGATGCAAAAATATCCCCAACCAACCCTATGAAACCATTTTCTAAATTCACGATTGGGCCCTAAAAAAATTTGAACAACTTTTCAAGCTTTTCATAAGAATATTGAGAGAGAGACCAATAATATGAATACTAAATATTGGTGGGATCAAGCACTTTCGAGCACACTTGATATTTTCTAGGATGTGAGAAGGGCATAGTGATCTAGTAATATTTTTTCTTATTAACTCTCTCAATCACATATTTCCATACGAGGGAGGAAGTTGCTTGGAGATGTAAATTGAATTCCTAAGAATCAAGATTTTTCTCCACGCTAAATCCACTTCCATTGAAAGTTACTTAACCAAGGAGGTGGAGAATGAAAGGATTTCCTATAACATTATTTTTTTTACCATTGAATGCTAGAGCCACAAGCTAAGAAATATATGTCAAGGTGTTACATAGCATGTTGAATATTTCCATCCTCTTCAATTAAAGTAAGGAATACATTTTCACCAAAATTACCATTAATTAACTAGTTGTGTATCTATCATTCCTATGAGATGCCTTTGACCAAACCTTAGTGAATGACATTAGCTATAAGAACACCTAAGACATATTATGTTGGGATAAGAGGCTATACTTCAAGAAGGAAGTGATAGATACCAAAATTCTCAGAGCTAACTCCATTGATAGAGAGTTAAGAATAAGCATATGAAAAAATCATATTCACATAACGAACAACAATATCGGACCAAATCCTAACACATTAAGCATATCCCAAATAAAATTTATTTATGTATAGTCATATGATTCTTTTAAATCTAATTTTTATAAGTATGGGTTTCTATTGAGAGATTCAAGTCCACTCCTTTCCTTCCTAAACTACAATAATATTATCAAGAATATATCTGCTTGGAATAAACCATGCTTGATTTGGACTAAAAATTATAGGTAAGAGGTGGAAGATACACACATTCAAAGATTTTGATATGATCTTGTAGGAGATATTTTGTATGGTAATTGGTCTCCAATTTTAGATGAGATAAGAATACCCCATTTTTGGTATAAATCAGACCAAGTGTACCATATGATCACATCTGAGTGACACATTGTAATGGGGTCATAAAACCCAAATTTATTATGTAAGTACATCTAGGATTCTCTTTTACCAACTATCTAACAAATGAGTATGTGACCTATCATTTTATTTACAGCTCGACCATATTGAAATCACAAAAAAATATCCAATGTGCGTCAAGAAGCTCATATGTAATCTAGAGCCAACGCTCCATTTTTTCAGTCACATTGTTATATGCATAAAAAATTAATTACCCCAAAAGATCAATTATCAATGTTTAGTACCACCCAAAGGATGTAAATTTTTAGGTCACATTAATGCGAAACATAATGATTCCACCATTTAAAATAGAAAAAGTGTTAATCCATCCATGGCCTAACTCATGATTTTTAATCAAAGCTAAACACTTGCCACCTTAAATTCTTGTAGACAAATAATTTCCATCTCAATAAAATTTCAATATTCTTGCATAATGTATTTGTAAGTGGAGTTAGTTATACCCATAACATTGCATGAGAATCAATTCAATTCAAGGGACATATCATATGGATTCAATTAGTCAAGGGGGTAGATGTACAAAGTTAGGGGTCAATTTTGTGGCCATTTTTTTGATTTTTCACAAAGGGTGTGTACCCTTTTAAAAAGGGTACGCGACCTTTGTAAAAAATCATTAATATAGGTTCAGAATATCCAAATCAAAAGGGCATATGCTCTTTAAATTTAAAAGGGTGTGCACCCTTTATAAAATTGTTTTAATTATTATTTAATGTCTTACAAAGGGTGTACGCCCTTTGCAAAGTGCATGTTCCCTTTTTAAAGGACGTGCACCCTTTTTGAAGGACATGCACCCTTTTTAAATCGCGTGTTCCCTTCTTTTTTTTTCAATTTTTTTTTTAGCCTTGGGTTTTGGATTGGGGATCTAAACCTGAGCTTTGCAATTGCACAAGACCATCTAATATGGCATTTGGATAGTTTAGAATATTTTTTCCCCTTTATAGGCATAAAATGTTCATCAACTTTATGTATTCAAAAAACAAATTACATGGGTTTGTAGAGGGGAGACTCTAGTTTTTGAAAATATAACATTTTTTACATATTAGATTAGTAATTTTAAGTATTACATAATGTAACTCATTATGATTCATTCATGTATCATTACTAATAGTTTAATATTTTTTTTGAAATTAATGAACACATTATAAAATTTACATCATAAAAATATACACATCGTTGGCTACAATTCAAAAAAATAAAATTTCAAACCTATGAAGTTAAGCTCAAAAAGCTATGTCTATACACTTCTATTTTAAATTTTACACCTTTCTTGAGTTGTAAAATTATTTTAAATTATTATATTAATTTTAAAAAAATGAAAAAATGATCTCAAAAATTTCCAACATTTTAAAACCCATGTATGAAATTTCATTCAAAAAATCATTCATTTGCTTCAAAAAGGTGTGTTCGTACACATGCACTTTTGTTATGTTTTCACAAAAACTTACTATGTCACTGTCAGAAATATGTAAATTTGACATACTTATCTCATCTAGGTATTGAAAAAAATTACATATTTAGAAATGAGATTTGAATTTTTATAATATATATTCTTATAATATTAAAAATTATTTGACTAGATGCCCCTGAAAGTCTCTCCAAATTCACATATAACTATAATATCCATCTTGTGAGAGAAGATAACACTATTCGATAACCTAAATATATGAAAGGGAACAAGATGTACTCTTCTATCCATGGCTACCTTAGGTTGTATACTTGTTGATTGCATTTTGTGAAACTAGGATGGTTCACTGTCATAATATGGAAACTTTTTCCAGTAAAGGTACTCATAGTTGGATGTCACCAATGTAACATGTAAATGGCTTATCACTTCAATGCTTTACTAACATGGTGTTATATACATTGTAAAATCATATGGTTAGTGATAGTCTAGACTATAATGTATGGGTTACATGGTTAGTGTTATAATACAAGAGGGTTGTTTTATGATTCCTACTAATTTTAGTGACCTAACAACACAATAAGATAAAAGAAAAAGAGGGTGTGGTGTGGCATGAAAATCATCATGGGTTCTATGTTTTGTGAAAGATGGGCTTTAGGTTTTTTAATTTTATTTACAACCTCTTCATTTCTATATATATCATATAATAAGTTAGAAAGAAAGTCAAGAATCAAAAATTGAATATTGGTGAATTAAATCACTACAATTTGTTTTTTCTAGAAACCATCAATCATCACACTAGTAATGTCATTTTAAAGTTCTCTAATAGGTTATTATTATGAAGAGAAACGAGAGAATTGTTTGTTGGGAGTTTTTGTAATTATTTATGTTACTTTCAATTATTGCAAAATAACATAATAACATGATTATTATTACTTTATATTAAGTTTCTAATTTACTACATCATTTGGAATTTTTTTTTAATCCATAACATCATGTTCCCAAATCTATGCACTTCCCAAATCTGAACAAGTCATGAAATGTTTAATTCCTTTCTCAAAATAAAGGAGGGTAGAGAAGCCTCTGTCAAACATATAATTTCCTTCATTCAGTTTTATAAAAAACACATACTTTCCTTCATCCAGTTTAGAGAGAGATCAACAATCAATTTAAGAATAACCCACATATTTGAAGAGTTCAAATCGATTTGCATAGAAAACTCTCTAGGTTTGTACCTGATTACCTAAAAATGGAAAATATGTATACTAGTTAATATAATCCAGGAGGACATATAACACATCAAATAATTATGTAAATGAATTAAGAAACAAATATAATAAAATTAAAACCCTAAATGTGTTAGAGAGAGTGAGGAAGTGACTAAGTTGATTCAAAAACCGTATCTTCACCAAACGAGGTCATCTCAGCCTTAGTTGAGAAAGTTAGAGGGTTGGAACCTGCTCAAGCAAGTCAAAATTTACAATTCACACAGGCTGGAAATTCCAATCCTCCACATCATCCTACCCAAGTAGACCTCCTTACAGGAACAGGCACGTTGGGCATGCCTCCTCAGTATTCACAACAAACGCCAACTAGAACTGCGTTCTCTAACGCCGCTCCAGTGGAAAACATGATACCTCCCGGTTTAGTACAACACAATCCATTTCTGAACAATGTTCCTCCATATTTAAACATGTATTCCAAGTCACTTTGTCATAGAGTTGACTAGAAAATCTGAGAATAGGAACGACTGTGTAGGAGCCCTGAAAAGGATGGATATGGGTTATTTCTCTAGACTAGAGATCTTGGAGGAGGACTGGGGTGTTTGGGGCACTCTTGTATGTAAAATAGGTTCCCTGATCTGTGAAAAAGCTACAGAAATAATCTTCATAGGCTTGACAGGTGGTCCAAAACATTTTTTGTTGGTCGCATTAACTTCACTGCTCCACTTTGTATGTTTTCTGGTATTTCAAGATCAAGAAGAGACCTGCAAAACCCTAACACGCATGAATTTATAAAAAATAAAAATGCATATGCAAGGGTCAGAATGACCTCAGCTGACATAATAGTGGACTTACTAACTGAGTGTTGCACTACATTCTAGACCCAAATGTAGTTTTGTGTGTGTGTGTGTGTGTGTGATTATGCCCTAGGTTTGTCTTGTGCTAGTTACACTTTGTGATGCAGTGAGCTAACTATGTGTAGAAAAATGTAATAGAATGGTGATCCATAAACTGGATTTATCCCCTTAGAATAAATCAAAGAGTTTTTTATAAACGGATATTGAAATTTTCAAATCCCAAATAAAATAGATTTGGATGCAGAATTATTCTCAATTTATTTTAAATCAATAGAAAATATATTTAGTGTTCTATAAATCAATGTGCAAGCGATTTGAAAACTCTTAAAACTCAAATTCTACATATTAAAACTCCTCATTTCAGTGTTGTTTATCAACTTTTCTCGCAACTTGCTTAATGTTTTCAATAACTCGTTTGCAACTGAATTATAAATTGAAATACAACAACAAACTGAAATGAAATGAATAAACGTGATAACAAATTTCACCCTTTTTAAGGCTATGTCTCCAAGTTCATGAAACAACGAACCGATCCATTAAAAATATGTAAATATAAAAAATTTACAAACTTAGATCCGAATGGATTTCAAAACTGCAAATAGTACTGAAAAAATAACTGTGTGAAGAATTTGATGTGCTCAATAAAACATCTTCTCAATGACTGTAGTACCTGTACTTCATCTCTGAGGTTACGGGCATGGTTTCTCCAATAAGAGTGTCTAAAAACTCTTAAATAATGGCATAAGTAAAAACAAGGAATATCTCTTATGTATTAAAATCTAAACTCCTTTAAATAACCCTGTAAACATGATTATAACAGTCTCCCATGGCCAGAATCGCAACAGTAGAAACTAATGGATGCAGCACCATAATATTACAGATCTGATCTGTAAACCGGATTTACCCCCTTAGAATAAATAACACAACAGTTTTTTATACAATGGATACTAAAATGGTCTCAAATCCCAACTTCGGGGGGGCTACGATTTGGATGCAAGAATAACTTTCTCAAATTTCTTTTACAAGCCTCAACTCTCTCAATAGATTACCTAGATCCGTTCTGGAAATGAATGCGAGTGATTAAAAAAATTTAAAACTCAAATCCATATTAAAACTCCTCATTTCACGTTGTTAAAATTTTCCCGCAACTTTTTAATGTTTTTAATAACTCGTTTGCAACTGAATTATAAATTGAAATACAAAAAAAAACTAAAAGGAAATTGATACAAAACGTGATAATGGTAGTTCAAACCTTTTTGCGGCTACGTCTCATGGGTTTGTGAAACAACGAACTATCCATTAAAACCATGGGCCCAAATACAGCCCATAACGGTCACAAACTTAGATCCCAATGGATTTCATAAACTACAAATATTACTGAAAACTGACTATCGTGAAGACTTCACCCCTGTGCTCAAAAAAATGTATTCAACATTTTGTTGTACCTAGGACTTCATCTCATAAGGTTACGGGCAGTGGTTTCTCCAATAAGAGTGTGTAGAAACTCTTAAATAATGACATAAGTAAAAACAAGGAATATCTCTGATGTATCACATCTAAACTCCTCTAAATAACCCTGCAAACATGATTATCATAGTCTCCCATGGTAATAGGCCATACAAAATAGAAGCACCATAATCACAGGCTTAGGTATGTTTTTTTTACAAAAAAATGGGTCGGCTTTTTATAGTGCACATAAGACCCTAAATTTTTGTTTAAGACCTTATCGACCAACTCACCCCCTAACCAACTTGTTGGCCGAGTTGGTTGGGTCGACCATTATCCTGCCGAGCTCGTTTGCCAATTACCTCGTCCGCTTTTTTGGTTGCGATGGTTCGGTGGGTCAAAGCCCACATTGACCATGCTATGGAAGGGGGTTGGGTTTTTATTGGGCTCACTGACCCAAGATGGACGTGGCCTCGGTCATGCCTTATCCCTTCGTGCTCATGTTCTCCCACCAAGTCATGTGGGTTCCATTGGATTTTTTGATTCGTTGGAGGACTGTGTTAGCCACTCCATGTGGCGAGCTCTGCATGAGTTTGTGGGGTTGGTTGGTTTCACCGTTTACCGTTGTGCATTGAAGGTGTCACTAATAAATGTGGTGAGGTATGAGAGTTGTGGGGAATTCCACCTACCCCGTGTTGGCCGATCTAATAGGGGATAACATAGATTCCGAGAAATATGGAAACAACTCGATCCATGTGGAATAAAATCCAATCCCGAGAAATGTTGAAATAAACTCGTTCCATTCGAGTCATGAGGTAAACATGATCAACGCAGTTAACAAATAAAGTAGATCGCCGAGCTAAAATAATACACATCGAAATGTGATCAAATCGGTGGGGAGTTGATCACCTCACCGAGCCAAAATAATAGCTTGTCGAGATAACTCGATGTCGACATGGTGGTTTGAGAACCCACCATGTTGGTAACACTACTAGCTCTCACTGCAGTTGGGCTCCCTTCCATAAAAAAAAGTTGAGCCTCTTGTTGCCAAAACCATCTTTTCTCACCTAACAAAGATCGAAAGTTGCAAACCAAACAAAATGACTCTCTTTTTCCTTTTTGTCATGTGTCATAGTGTCATTGGTCCAATAACGACCTTTTGACTAGAGTTGACTTTCCCGTTGACTGAACTTTGATCGGACATAACTAGAGCTCCCAATGTCCATTTTTTACATTCTCACAGTTTTTGGAAATCTCTCAAAAATATATTCTGCACTGTCAAAGTTTAGGGAAAATCAGAGAAGATCTTGGAATTAATTTTTTCCTCTAGATCAGACCTCCCCAAAAATTCCTTTTGGCCTCCAAAAGGTATAATAATCGAAGTGAACCGTAAAATGAAGATTCATATCTCCGTGATTTCTCTTCATTTCCATAACCATCTTCATACAGTGGTCACAATATACAGGAGTCACAAAACAACATCTAAAGGTATTCTCCATGTAGGGGCAAAACTGTCTTATCAAGAGTAAAATTCTCCAACAATGGCAATTATCTTCCATCCACATCTTCCTGCACTCATAAACATATACAAGAGCTAAATGCGATAGAAGGTATTATGAAGTTAGTCAATCTATGATGACATAATACAAATCCATTTATAATACACTAGGTCTGTATCAATAAAATAAGACATTTTAAATCTCTTCCAGAAAGTTAACTGTCTAATTGAAATATGTAACCTGATTGTGAAGAGTAAAATAAACTCTTACCAAAATATGCCAAAAATAAAATGACCTGATACTCGAAATAGTCATACTTTGATGAATTATCTCAACCCCTGTACTGCACAAAGGCTAAGGTGTTCTCCCAGAAGGGTCTAATTATCTTTTCCACAAAGGAAATCTCCACAAAGGGAAATCTCCTGACAAGGGGTTAAGTTATCCTAAACAAGGCTAAATCTCCTTTACAAGGGAACATTTTCTCAATATGAGACTATCTCTCCACAAAAATGTGAAACAAAAAAGAGTTGCATACAAAATGGTGTTCTAGGCCACCATGTACAAAAATGCACTAAGGTTCTTACAACAACTGCAACATAGTATTTACAAACATTGCCCAAGGTACAATGGGAATTAAACATGAAAAATGAGTGCAACATTCTAGGTTAACAATGCACTATATACATATGCACAATACATGAAAGAATAATCAAAGGAAATAGATGTGATTACCATCCTTTAAAACAACATAGTTAACTATTGTGTCCCATAAACTAATTATCAACTCCTCCCATTGTACTTGTTAAACTCAAAAGACAAAATCGAAGACTTTAAAAAATAACAAAATCTTTACCAACTCACAATTCTACAGGTATTGTAAGAAAATATTAGAAACATGGGGATGAAAACCAAGAATGTTAAACCTATCTTGAGGTTTTCCTCACTCCCAAATTCTCCCTGATTCATACCTCCAAAACTTATCCAACTGAGTTAGTTTTCTAACCAATTCATCACAATGGAAAAAATAATTATGAGATAGCAAAAATATAACATCATAGAGCTTGATAATACCATAATTGTGAGATGAACTATGCATGATAAACATGTCTCATAGTTTTCTCGCATTGGTAATTCAATATATCATTCACAACACAAGGGTTATGTAAATTCCGTCCTAATAAAAAATGTTAGAAATTTCCCTGAAATAGTGTTTGAAGTAAATTATAAACATACTACTCAATACTATAGTAATGTTATTTAAAACTATTCCATTAAACCATTTTATCAACACAAGGGACTGTTTCCCTCTTCATGGTTTTAAAACTGAAGAGGAGGTTTCATCTTATTTAAAAATCTATCTCACGAGAGTTAGATGATCCATTTAATTTTTCAAAAGGCTTTGAAAATTTTTCAAATCAAAGCATATCATAAAGTAACCCACACAAAGGCTATCCAAATCCACATATTTAACCCAAAAATGTGTAAACATAGTTACATTCACAAATACCGTATACCTCTGTAGAAACTATAAATTACACCTGTTGAGTACTAGTTGGCATAATGTTGGTATGTTAAACATCTTACTTGTTTACTTCCTGCAACACTTGAATGATGGCATGAAGACATAACACCAACTTCAACCAATAAAAAAATCAAAACACAAAGTGCAAAATCTTGTTCAATATCATGAACAAAGACCTATTTTCCATTTCTGTATCTTACCATGGAACTGGTCTTTTCACTTGCTCCTTATATTAAAGGAAATAGGCTTCCATAGTATGATTAGTAATCCAAAATTAAAGGCCACACAAAGAGTTATAACTACCCAAAATATTGTGTCCATACCAATAAGAAATTAGATCACAATCATACCTTATTATCCCCTCTGTGTAAGAATGGTAATAGGATAACAAATGCTTCCTCTTGAATTTGAGCACTGTAAATGCCTAGAAATTTAACTGATTGTAGCCCAATGAGGAAAGGTTGATCCTATCTCAACACCATCTCACATCTACAAGTGATTTTTTTTTTCATCATCCGAATTGAACTTGCAACACTAGTGGTTTCAGAACCTTAGCTATTAGAATCTTGTCTTCTTCCAGTGGACTGGAACATCCTCCAATTATCCTTTGCAATAGTCAAATATGCATGGTTAAATCAAATAGAAGAACAATACAACATAGCAATAATCTAATATCCAACAACTCCCAAATGAAATATATCAGCAACTAAAGCTAACCGAGCATTATCCTGCTCTGATACCAAAATTGATCCGTAAACCAGATTTACCCCATTAGCATAAATCAAACATTTTTTTATAAACAGATATTAAAATTTTCAAATCACAAATAAAATAGATTTGAATTCGGAATTATTCTCAATTTTCGTTAAATCAATTAAAACTATATTTTCTCTAGAATCAATGTGCAAGTGTTAAAAAGCTATTAAACTCAATTCTCCATATTAAAACTCATGTTTAGTGTTGTTTATCAAATTCCCGTAAATTGACTTAGCATTCAACAATTCATTTGCAACTGAATTAAAACTAAACCCACACATCCCTTGAAAGGAAAATAACAACACTTGATAACATAGTTCACCCTTTTTGGGGCTACGTCTCCGGGTTCATGAAACAACGAACTGATCCATTAAAAAGATGTAAATATTAAAAATTTACAAACTTACATCTGAATGGATTTCAGAACTGTAAATAGTACTGAAAAATGAATATGTGAAGACTCTGATGTTCTCAACAAAACATAGTCTCAACGTCTGTAGTACTTGTACTTCATCTCCGAGGTGACGGACACAATTTCTCCAATAAGAGTGTAAAAAACTCTTAAATAATGAAATAAGAAAAAATAAGGAATATCTCTGATGTATCAAATCTAAACTCCTCTAAATAACCCTGCAAACATGATTATAACAGTCTCACATGGCCAAAGGTCATACAAAATAGAAGCACCATAATCACAGGCTTAGGTCTTTGTTTTTCTTTACAAAGAAATGGGTCGGCTTTTTATAGTGCACATAAGACCCTAAATTTTTGTTTAAGACCTTATCGGCCAACTGACCCTCCTTAACCAACTCGCTAGCCGATTTGGTTAAGTCGACCATTATCCCGCTAAGATTCTTCATTAAAACCTCCTATCTCAGACGCTTTGGTTGCAATGGTTCAGTGGGTCAAATCCCACATTCTACACGTGCTATGGAAGGGGGTTGGGTTTTTATAAGGCTTGTTGACCCAAGATGGACATGGCCTTGGTCACGCCTTATCCCTTCGTACTCAGTTTTGGAAATGTTCTCTCATGTCGATTCATGTGGGTTCCATTGGTTTTTTTGATTCGTTAGAGGACTATGTCAGCCACTCCATGTGGTGAGCTCTGCATGAGTTTTTGGGGTCGGTTGGGTCCACCACCGTGTTGTAGGCTAAGTCATGGGCTATGCATTAGAGGTGTCACCGATCCATGTGGCGAGGTATAAGAGTTGTGGAGTATTTCGCCTGCCTCGTGTTAGCCAAGCTAATAGGGGATAACATAAATCCTGAGAAATATGGAAATAACTTGATCCATGTGGAATAAAATCCAATCCCGAGCAATGTTGAAATAAACTCGTTCCATTCAAATCAGGAGGTAAACATGATCAACTCGCTTAACAAATAAAGTAGCTCACCGAGCTAAAATCGATACATGTCAGAATGTGATCAACTGGGTGGGGATTTGACCACCTCAACTGAGCCCAAATAATAGCTTGTTGAGCTAACTTGACATTGACACAGTGGTTTGAGAGCCCACCATGTTGGTAACACTACTAGCTCTCATAGCGGTCGGGCTCCCTTCTGTAACAAAAGTTGAGCCTCTTGTTGCCAAAACCATATTTTCTCACTTGAGAAAGATCAGAGGCCACAAACCAAACAAAAATACTGTCTTTTTCATTTTCACCACGTGTCACAGTGTCATTGGTCAATTATTGACATGTTAATTAGAGTTGACTTTATTGTTGACTGAACATTAACCGGAAATAACTAGAGCTCCCAATGTTTGTTTGTCACGTTCTCATAGTCGTCAAAAAGATCTTCTGCAATGTCATAGTTTATGGAAAATTAGAGAAGATCTTGGACTTAAAATGTTTCCTCCAGATCAAATTGCTCTTAGAATAGAATAAATCCTCCCCCTATGTTGTGTGTGAAGCAGATGACCCAAAATTTGTCCCTTGTGATGAAGCTATGTGGATGGAATGATCTCCAATGTAATAATTGAAAACAAATCTAGGTGGAGTGATAGTAGTGATAGTGATTGGTCCCTCATTATGGTCTCATAACTTTATATCGATAGGGTTCTCTTGATCTAATTTCATAAATAATTCTAAAAATGCTAAGCACAAGAAAATTCAAATTATGAAATGGTATTAAAGTGCCCAAAAAGTGGCGAGAAAAGGATCAGGGCACCTCATGTGGGACCAGGGCGTCCTAGTACTACTCTGGGTGCCCCAATTAATGCTAAAATTATGGGAAATGACAAAAATTGACTGGGCATGTAGGTGTAAAAGGTTAGGAATGATGAAATAAAATAAAATAAGATGGCTAAAAGACGAGGGTTAATTAATACTTTCTTCTCTTAAAAAACCTCTAAATAATAGTAGGATATCAAGACTAAAACAACCCAAAGTTTACGATTTTATGCCTATAGTACCCATGAAAACTTAAAATAACATCGTTGAAGTGATCCCGAGGGTGAATCCTAGACACATAACCCAGTTTCATGAAATCTACACTTCCAAAAAGGGCCTCAACCATCTATTTTGCAATCTTATTTACATTGTTCTTGAATTCAATTTCCAAAATAGAAATATGCTGAGTTTCTAATCTCTGATGCCAATCATCTCCAGAAAACTTAGGATCAAATTCATTCAAATGATTCAAAGTGAGGTACTATGTTTGGACCATTACATCCATATAACACTTTAGACATCACACCTTGCCCCTAATGATATATCATCATCTAATTTCCAACACCTATAATGATAAGAAAAAAATGCAACCTCCTCACCCTTCGAAGAAAATGGATTGGTTTCTTCAAACTCTACCTTATTACCCTCTCTAGCCAGAACTTGCTGCCAAAATTTGTGGTTGATATATGATTCCTCAACACTGAGAGAGTGAGAATAATTTATATCCTCATTTTCTTCCGGCAAAGGCTCCTGTGCGGTTTCATTCACTTACAACAAATCCAATTGAGACCAATCCCTTTTGTCAAAGAACATATTATTTCCCACCCTATAGATGTCAATATCCCAGGAATACACTGAGTGAGGAGCACATGTTAGTGTGGCCAATATTTTATGTACGGAAAAAATAACAACCTTTTCTTCACTTGTAAGATGCCTTATTACAAATAGTATTTGAAAGAATTAATGAAAACCATGACATGCATTTCTTCAAACTTGGCATAGTATGTGCATTCATAAACATGTTTCATGCTTCATGTATGGATTTGTTAAACAAAATGCAGGAATTATTTGTATCTAAGTTTGTAAATGACTTAGTAAAAACCAAGTAATGTTTAACCCATGATTGCATGGGATTTTCTTGTTCTCCTTTCCTTTATCCTTGAAAAAAAAAATGGTAACGCCCCAAGCCCACAAAAATGCCTTCTTTGGCCATTTTCATTAATCATTTTTTTTGTACCTCATTTCGTTTGGATTGTCCATATTCTATTTTTCCTCTATTTTTCCATTTGAATATAGTTGTTCTCATTATATTCCAGAGTTGGGAAAGCTACATTCCTGAAATTTATTTTATTTTCTTTGATGCATCATCAATTAGAGTAGCCAATAACTTGAATGTTGACATCCAGTCCAGTTCTTCTCAACATGATTGGGGTAACTCTTCTATGGAGATAAATGGATATCCTCTGTTAAAAAGTGGCAAATTTTCAGTTCCAGAATATATTCTACATAATTTTCTATCATCCTCTCAGCCTCTTCCAAAATGGGAGATCTAGAGAAGAGCGTAGACATCCTTTGAAGCATAATAGAAGTAGTTTATTATTAGATGTAGTTACAATTTTCCTATATGTAGTTGCAAGTTTCCTAGTTGCATTCCATGAGAAGAAATATCTTCAAGGTCTATCAAATAGTTCATGTGCCTTGTCTAATATGCTTCCATGTTTTGCATACATATCTACCACGATGGATTCAAATTTCAAATTAAATGTTTCCTCTATCCTTCATGCTTTAATGGAAGTCCATACCCTATTCTAAATTCCCCATTTTACCACAATAAGGTAGGATGGTGGAAAATGTTGTTGATTTATCTTTGAGGCATTTTGTCAAATAATTCATGTGCTTTGTCTATGCTTCCAAAATTTGTATACATGTCTACAAGGGAAGTTGCAACTATAACATCTAGAAAAATTCCTCTATCCTTTTTCCAAATCTTCTATTTTGGCATAAGGTGGGAGTACAATGGAAAATGTAAATTGGGTTTAGAGACCTGTTTGTTTCATATAGTGAAACCGTAGAAAAGAGAGGAATTTTCTATTGCCATTATCAATATTTTCTATACCATCACCGATTTAGAAATTGCAACTTATCATTATTGACTTATAAGTTTATAGTTTATGCAAAAATGTTGTAATCATTATGTAATATGTAATGGTGCATGTTGAAAAAATGAGATGTATTGAATGTGATAAATTGGGAGGTATAAAGTAATTTTTGGTATATTTTAGAAGGTTTCTACTTACACTAGAGATTGATATGTCAATTGTTTAATGTTATAGTTCCATTTAGTTCATGGTATGCATAATATCGATATTGAGTATACTAGTGTATATTTTATGTCTTGGTGTAGTTAGTAGAGTTGGTTTAAAAAGCATATTGTTGAAGAGCTGTCAATTGCTCTCAACAACTAATTTATGCACTAACTAATATATTGGCTCCTAACAAGTTTACATTATTTTTTGTTATGTTCTTGACTATAAATAGACATTCCATTTAATTAGTTATTTTTATCCCCCACCCACACACATACCAATTTTAAAATTATTTAACTAAATTTATGCAATACTTATAGAAAAACTGGAGTGCATGAATAGAAAGCTAATTACCTTTATAATTTAGCTGGGTGCATGAATAGCAAGTTAAGAACCCTTTAAATTTTTTGGAAAATCAATGCTTTTTAGACCTGGAACTTTATACATAAAGAATGGGTAAGTGCACAAAATTGGTGGACAATTCCGTGGACAAAAAACCTGAAATAAAGGAACCGCGATCGCGGTTTACATACCATAATCGCGGTTCTTGAATTCTAGGTTCGGTAATTACCGAACCTAAAACCACGATCGTGGTTTAGAACCACGAGCGTGGTTATAAACCATGATCGCGGAACTCTGAGACAAAATTTAGCAGTCCTGCGACTCCTTATTTTCCTCATTTTTCATTTCAAACCACAATTTTTCCTAAACGTTTTTCACTTGTGCTTTCAATACCACCTCAAAATTGCTCATCGGACTTCTGGATAGCGATAGATTCAACCATGCCGCCAAGACGAGGAGGTAAGTCCCCGATTGTAATCATTTTTTGCATTTTAGGTTTTTTTTTGCATTTTCATGGGTTTTTTGAAATGTTTTTTTATGTATACAATTTTCTTGTTTTATCAATTGGTTGGCAAGCTCGAAATCATGCAAACCGTCAAAAAATTCCTCAAAACCCTCCGAACATTCCTCAAAACCCTCCTCCAAACATAGATCCGCCTCCTATGGCTACTTCTGTCCCCACTAAGCTAGCAGGAATGCAAGATAATATCATTGGAAGAATATGAGAAAATAAAATTGTCATTGAGAACCTAATTGAAACTATAAGACAAAATCATGCTACAAATCCATCCCACAGACTTTAGCCAATACATTGCAAACATTGATTGGTGAAGTCGAGTCTGCAACCAACCAAATACATAGATGAAACACCTTTAGAAGTGACTGTAGGCGGTGGTATGCGGATAAACTATCCCATGTGGCCATTAAAGACAAAAAAATTGGAAAAGACCTCATTTGTTTATTATTTACTGACCCAAGAACCAATGCCCCCCTGCAGTTACTTGCAAACGGTTCCCAATCCATTGGTGCCATGATGACAGAATCAAAAAATTTTTTTGGGACCGATAGTGGATGGTTTTTTATTATCCACCATGCAACAACAATGAGGTTCCTCTTTATTTTTTGAAGAAATTATATTGCGAGTTCGTGCTCAATGAGGTCCCGAATTATTTTGAATTTTTTGACTTTTTTGGTCGAGGAGGTGGCTCCGCACAGAGTAGACTTGGTGCACGCATAGATCAGCCTAGGATCACCCATGCCTCAAAACCCCCACTACCTTTAGTTATCCCTCCTACAGTGAAGGAGGTTATGGAGATTGATACATTGCATGCATTGAGGGAGCTCACTGACACTCTCACCCAACATAGTGACCAGATTGCATCTGGTGATGTTGGTGGAGGTGTCAGTTCTAGTGCACCACACCATTGTGGATCATGTGGTGCCGTATGCACTGCAGGCGAGACATCATTTGCTAGTTCATAGGATTTCTTTTCTATAGATGAGATGCTGGGGAATGTTTTTGGAACTGGTGCCACTGATATTGGTCTTTCACAGGTAAATTTCAAATAAATTTAAATGATATATATATACAATAGTTTAATTCACATGTTTGAGATATTATATATATATATATATATATATATATATATATATATATATATATTTGATTGTATGTCATGTACATACATGTAAAAAACTAATTTTTCATTTTATTTTAAATAGCAAGAGCCGGTGAAGGAAACATCCCGCGTCGACATACTAGCTACTGGGGCTAAGCGTGTTTCAAATGTAAGTTTCAAGTTGTACAAACTTACATTTTTAATTTCATTTGATTGCACTAGATTATTATTATAATGTTTCACGTGTATGTTGTACATGTATTAATATTTTTCTCTTTTATACACAGGACCCTGGTGGGTCATCATCTGCTCAGGGAACTGAGGCTACTAGCACGCCTCACATGAGTTTTACGCAGGTTAGTAAATATCTTTACACTTTTTTTCTAATTACTGGAAGTTCACGTGGATTACATGCTTTGGACCTCTGTCATGTAGATTTTAATATTGATTTGTACATGTTTTTTGTATAGCTTATGACTGCTAGAGAGACTCCTCCATATATGTAGACTGTGGAGGTTGTTGTAGATACTGCCATAGCATTTGCAGATCCACTAACTGAGGTACAATTTTTTAAATTTGTTAAATTTTGGAGGTTCATTATTTCTTATTAAACTTAAATCTACAATATCAAATTTTGTATGTATATGTGAAATATTTAATTTGAAAATTAAATATTTGTATGTAGCTTACCCCTCGTGAGTCTATTGTTGTCCCTGTGACGCGGTCAACAACAAATTGATAGGGATCATGACATTGTGGTAAGATTTCACATGCATTTTAACTAAATTGTACAAATTTCTAAATTTTGAGTGTATTTTAAAATTTTGGGTGTTAAGAACTTGTTGTTTATGAATGTGCAGGTTAGGTTGTAGGCATGCTTAGAGACACCTAGGACCACATGGATGAAATCCATAGTGGCATCTCCCTCCACTACATCCCCAGGTCGTGGACGTGCTACTTCTAGCAGGGAAAAGAGAGGGAAGATGTTTCATGAGTAGATTTATAGTCCACCTGGATGTACATATGTGGTCATGAGTAGATTCATAGTCCATTTTATATATATAACATTTTGTGACCGCATGTGGTCCCATATGTACATTATGACACGTGCTTAGTTCGATATGTATACATACATTATGAACTTATGTACATATATATATTTAGAGACGTGTGTCTGGAGCACACTTTGTTTGATTCTTATATATATATCCATGTGTGTTGGTTTTCATAACGATAAATTTGAACTATATATGTTTGATTGGATTTCATTGCATGTATGATATATCCTTCTATTTATATCATTATAGAATAAATGGTTGGACATTGAAGAAAGATAATAAGAGTATTGTAAATTGAATAATTGATCAATAAAGAACATGATTCTAGAATAAATTGTGTTTTTGAGTACACATTACTAACCAGATCAGAGGGAAGGAGTAAGGGCCACTCCTCTCTGATGTGAATGGAAGTTTTATTTATTTCTTGTTCATCTATTCTAATGTTTTTAACTTCTAGTATTAATGTTCTTGAATTATCTAGACAATATTTTCATTCATGTATGTTTATGTTTTCATGATCATAGAATTAGAAGTATTGTCCCTAGCAGTTCTTACTATCTTCAATAAATTCAAAATAGATCATTTAATCATGGAAGTTGTGTTATTTCCAGTTTGATTAAGTTTACATTATTAATATGTTCCAAAACGTCTCTTCATTACAAATAGGCTTGGACACAACATTTATATTGACTTGAAGTATTAAATTATTAAAGCGTGAGTATGATTCAAAAAATAGATCTAGAAGTACCAAATTATATGTATTTAAACTTTTTGAAACTTGGAAAATATACCCTCAACATTTTCATCGTTATGGAAAATGGCGAAGTAGGCACCAACAGTTACGTAATTACCGCGGTGATTATGAAAACACCTCCTGTAGAAAGTAGTGATTTTATCCTTGACGATGCCAAAATGGGAATCTAAATAGTTGAAAATGTTTGGATTTCCCAAACCATTTTGTTTCTCATCTCCTTTCATCCTTGGATATAGAAACTATAAATGCAAGCACATAAATAATCATCTAAGTAAGTCATTTGGAGTGAATTCAAGTGTGAGAAAAAGGGGAAAAGTTCTCAAATTGTTCTGGTTTTGTTCATAGACAACTAAGTTCTTTCTCGTTGAGGGTTATAAACAAGTGATGCAAGTAGAGAGATCTTAAATCCTTGTTAAAGGACATATTTTGGTAGTGATCTTGTATCAAGTATTGTATTGGAGATTTATATAGTGGAGTGAATAAATTTCTTACCTAGCTAGAGTTTTTCCCACATTGGGTTTCTCTAGGATAAAATTCTTGTCTCCTTGTCTTGCATATCTAAATTTTAGTATTGTATGAATGATTATTTCACAACATACTGTCCATAATAATAACTTTGGTAATTGTTCATTTATCATCACTAAGATAAGATCCATGTTTATTGTTTAAAAGATGCAGTTTATGGATTAGAGATTTTAAGATCAAGTGTTTTTGTGTGGTTTAACTTGTGTTGAAATTTTTAGTTAGATACCCCTCACCTAGAAGGTTAGTGAAAGTGATGAAGGTATCCTCATTCTTTTTGAAGAAGATATTTCCACCAAGAAGTGGAAGCAAGGAATACGAAACATGGCTCGTAGTGAGATGCACATGAGACTGAAGAAGAACGTTTCTACAAGATGGAGGCAGATGTGGCAAGTCTAGCTAAATATGTGGGAAATATTTCCTTGTCTATGGGAAATATTTAGTCCATCATGGGAAGAACAACCCCATACCAAACTTACTCCTCCTCCATTCAAAGAGAAGGTGAAGATATAAATTTAGCCTTATGATGGGGACATGAATGCCGATAAGTTAGGCCATTCTCTTGGCCAAGTCGGTGAATGTAGATGAGAATCAAGTTCTAAAGCCCACTATCTAGAGAATGTCAGTTCAATGATAGAGGAGGCGGTGTTTCGGTGCGCAAAAGGGTCATTACTTCTGGGATACTTTGTTCGAGCGTAGTCCCTTAAGAGCCTTGAGACCAAAATACCATTCAACTGCGATGGGTGACTACTCAGACTCCATGGCACCTAAAGATGGCTCGTCTGATTTGAAACGTCAGCATAGAGACCCTCTACAATATCCTCTCTTGGTTTTTTCCTTCTCATTTCAGTGCTCTCGCTGTCCTATTGTTTGCGAACGCATAAAATAGTGCAGTTGGAGCCAGTGTAAGGTTGTCAAATGCTATATTTTACAAACGGTGGGTTGTGGAACCGAACCGGCTGCGCTGGCATGTCTGGGTGGCTAGGTGAATTCTAGAGGAGGTGGTGTTTCGGTGCGTGAAAGGGTCGTTGCTTCTGGGCTACTTCGTTTGGGCGTAGTCCCTTAAGAGCCCTGAGACCAAAATACCGTTCAACTTCGATGGGTGACTACTCAGACTCCATGGCACCTAGAGAGGCCTCATCTGATCCAACACCTCGGTGTAGGGACCCTTTACAATAGCCTTTCTCAGTTTTTTCCTTCTCTTTTCGGTGCTCTTGTTGTCCTATTGTTTGCAAATGTGCAAAATAGTGCAGTTAGAGCTAGTGTAAGGTTGTCAAATGCTATATTTTGCAAACGGTGGGTCATGGCACCAAACCAACTACGTCGGAATGTCCAGGTGGCTAGGTGAATGCTAGAGGAGGTGGTGTTTTTTGGCGTGAAAGGGTCGTTGCTTCCGGGCTACTTCGTTCGGGTGTAGTCCCTTAAGAGCCCTGAGACCAAAATACCGTTCAACTTCAACGGGTGACTACTCAGACTCCATGTCACCTAGAGAGGCCTCATCTGATCTGAAACCTTGATGTAGGGACCCTATACAATATACTCTCTCGGTTTTTTCCTTCTCATTCTGGTGCTATCGCTATCCTATTGTTTGCAAATGCACGAAATAGTGCAGTTAGAGCTAGTGTAAGGTTGTCAAACGCTATATTTTGCAAACGGTGGGTCATGGCACCAAACCAACTATGCTGACATGTCTGGGTGGCCAGTTGAATGCTAGAGGAGGTGGTGTTTTGGTGCACGAAAGGGTTGTTGCTTCTGGGCTACTTCGTTCGGATGTAGTCCCTTAAGAGCCTTTAGACAAAAATACCGTTCAACTTCGACGAGTGACTACTCAGAATCCATGGCACCTAGAGAGGCCTCGTCTAATCTAGAACCTTGGCGTAGGGACCCTCTATAATAGTCTCTCTTAGTTTTGTCCTTTTCATTTTGGTGCTCTCGCTGTCCTATTGTTTGCAAACACACAAAATAGTGTAGTTGGAGCCAGTGTAAGGTTGTCAAACGTTATATTTTGCAAACGATGGGTCGTGGCATTGAACCGACTGTGCCGACACATCCGGGTGGCCAGGTGAATGCTATAGGAGGTGGTTTTTTGATGCGCGAAAGGGTCGTTACTTCTAGGCTACTTCGTTTAGGCATAGTCCATTAAGAGCCCTGATACCAAAATACTGTTCAACTTCGACGGGTGACTACTCGGACTCCATGTTACCTAGAGAGGCCTTGTCTAATCTAGCACCTCGATGTAGGGACCCTATACAATAGCCTCTATTAGTTTTTTCCTTCTCATTTCGGTGCTCTTGTTGTCCTATTGTTTGCAAACGCGCTAAATAGTATAGTTGGAGCCAGTGTAAGGTTGTCAAATGCTATATTTTGCAAACGGTGGGTCATGGCACTGAACTGACAGTGCTGGTACGTTTGAGTGGCTAGGTGAATGATAGAAGAGGTGGTGTTTTGGTGCGCGAAAGGGTCATTGCTTCTGGGCTACTTCGTTCAGGCATAGTCCCTTAAGAGCCCTGAGACCAAAATATTGTTCAACTTCGACGGGTGACTACTCAAACTCCATGGCACCTAGAGAGGTCTTGTCTAATCTGAAACCTTAGCATAGGGACCCTATACAATAGCCTCACTCAATTTTTTCCTTCTCCTTTCGGTGATCTTGATGTCCTACAATTTGCAAATGCGTGAAATAGTGCAGTTGGAGCCAGTGTAAGGTTGTCAAACGCTATATTTTGCAAACGGTGGGTCGTGGCACCAAACCGACTGCACTGGCACATCCGAGTGGCCAGGTGAATGCTAGAGGAGGTGGTGTTTTGGTGTGTGAAAGGGTCATTACTTCTGGGCTACTTCGTTCGGGTGTAGTCCCTTAAGAGCCCTGAGACCAAAATATCATTCAACTTCAACGGGTGACTACTCAGACTTCGTGGCACCTAGAGAGGCCTCGTCTGATCTAGAACCTTGGTGTAGGGACCCTCTATAATAGCCTCTCTCGGTTTTTTCTACTCATTTCAGTGCTCTCGTTGTCCTATTGTTTGCAAACGCACGAAATATTGCAGTTGGAGCCAGTGTTAAGGTTTGTCAAATGCTATATTTTTACAAACGGTGGGTCATAGTAAACCGACTGCGTCAACACATCCTGTTGGCCAGGTGAATGTTAGAGGAGGAAGTGTTTCGGTGTGCGAAAGGGTCATTACTTCTGGGCTACTTCGTTTGGGCGCAGTCCCTTAAGAGCCCTGAGACCAAAATATCGTTCAACTTCGACATGTGACTACTCGGACTCCGTGGCACCTAGAGAGGCCTCGTCTGATCCGGCACCTTGGCATAGAGACCCTCTACAATAGCCTCTCTTGGTTTTTTCCTTCTCATTTCGGTGCACACGCGTAGGTATGGTCTTGTAAACACTTGGGGAGGAGTCGTTTTCAAAATTTACAACATTTTCAAATTTTACAACTTTTTCAAAATTTACAACTTTTTCAAAATATACAACTTTTTCAAAATTTACAATGTTTTCAAAATTTACAACTTTTTCAAAATTTACAACTTTTTCAAAATTTACAACATTTTCAAAAGTTACAACTTTTTCAAAATTTACAACTTTTTCAAACAATGAAAGCTTCTCTTAGCTTCAAGAATTTAAAATTCTCTACTAATAGTGCCAACCACATGAAGGTGGAAGCTTTTCTGGCACCACTAACCTAAACATAAAAGTGTTAGTCAAAGAAATTTAAGTTTCAAATCAAAACCATATACTATCTATATATGTACAAAATATTCAAATTTAAAATAAAATAAATTCAAACTTAAATCTAGATCTTTAAACTAAAAAATTTATATATATATATATATATTGAAAAGAAATTATATATACCATACATGAGCATTATAAATTCATTCCAGTGAACCATCAGGATCGGATCTACTTTGAATAGCAGACATGATTACTTCATGATCTAACTCTCAAACCTCCCAAATAATCTTGTTATTAGTCCTTCCTCGATATCTATACAGCTGAATATTTGTTACTAGAACTAGATGTGAATATAAGAGCATTTTCCTGTGTGTCTCAAAGTCTTCAAACACCCAAAAAAAGGAGTTTTTTAATGGATACCATTGAAGCCAAGTTCTAGTGACTACCACTTACCCTGTAGGATACTCAATATCTTCACCATCTATGATAGGAGAAGTCAAATTCTTTCTTTCCTCGATGCAACGGCATAAGAAATAGTCTGTTTCTTCTTCATTGTCTTCTGTCGCAATTACTGCAAACACATGTCCTACAAAAAAATAAACAAGGTTGAACAACTCAAATTTAAATTACATATTAAAATTTCAATAGACATAACTCAATACAAAAATTAAATAAATAACCATAAATACCTTGTCGCACCAAAATCAAAATTTCGTCAAAGTCCTTGGATGTTGTAACTTCATCTGCAAAAACAAGTCGTAATGCTTGTGGAGGTTGATAAATAGGAAGCGGAGTTAGAGGCCTACAAATCCATCCTTCCACCCATTCTTGTGAATCACACTCAGGAGTGAAAAATTTGATACAAGATACACAAAAAAATGTAAAATTTCTTGTCCATATGGCCCATGAAGTAGCGTCTGAGCTACAAAATGAGTGCATATCACTGGACCCAGTGAGTGTCATACAATCCTCGTAGTTAGCAATATGTTGTTCCTCTATCAACAAAAAATTTATGCGAACTGTGGAATTTTCTTGAGAATCTCGGGCCATGTTGTTATACATCATTCCACTATGCTCTTTGCATCTTTTAATTTAGCACCATCTTTGTACTTCAACTCTTCTCTTGCAAGAGCTCTTTTAACACATGCCCCTGCACTGTCATGCTCTCTTTTTCCATGTCCAGCCTCAATGAAACTCCAAATATGTTGCACACCCATCTTGACGTGCATTCTTAAACTGAGACATGCAATTATCTGACTATATATAATGTTGTTTGAAGTGGATGTCCCTATCAGACAAGTTTCCACAAAATAACTGGAAACACCCTTGCACAAATTCAGTAGAATGAGTACGATCATCACAGATATAAAATTGGTACTCTCTTAAAAAAATTTGATCATTCTCTGTACTGTCAGGAGAATGTAGAAATGCTATATCCACAAAAATGGCAACTTGTACTAAGTTGTAATATTGCGATTGAACCTCCATTTGTGGTTGCAATGTGTAATTTTCTACAAAATTGACCACTGAAACAATAGTACCAATAGGAAATGTGTCTTTTTATAGCTTGAATTGTTCATCCAACCATTGAGCTCTATGTGTATGCATCGCATACTCATAAACAATTTCATCCTTAAATTTTCTCATAAATTGAAAAATGGGCATTTGTTCTGTAACTAGCTCACACCGTTTTGACTCTTTTCCATCTTTCAACTAGTATGCAACTGATTTATATTTATAAAACTCAACTAAATTATGTCCTATTGTACCTTCAATTTGCTCATGGATGCAACTTTCCAATTTAGGTAATCCGCCGCATGTACTATAACTTCCATCTAAACAATCCTGACTATAAAAAAATCGTCCAACTTCTTTTTCACAAAATATAGTAGCAATAAAATCCCTGGAAGATATTGGTGGAATTTGAACACCACATTTAGATAACATAGTTTCAGAATGAAAATTAGAATGAATACGTAAAAATTTAGAATAATCCATCGCAAATTCAACATGTTGCCTACAACAACAAGTGGTGCGAGCATGGTTGATTTTCACATAGAATGGTTTCAACATTTCAAAAAAATGTTCAAAATTTTATGTTGACTAATTCAAAGATGCAAAATTAAAATATTTCTTAGTAATTCATACAGTAAGGTCAGAGAGTAAAAATCACATGGTAATTCAGACATTGGGATGTGTGTAAATATGATTTATTAACTACGAGCAATGCTTGCTTTATAAACCATGATCGCGGTTTATAAAGGGCATTCGTGGTTTGTGTTGAAAAAAATTTCCATGATCGCACTTTATAAACCATGATCACAGATCTATCTGCCGAACCTAAGCCTTGGGAAATCTTTGTTTTTCCCCAATTTTGAATTTTGCTAGCCTCTGGGAAATCTATGGAAGCTCATTATGAAGTGTAAAAGTTTTCAAAAAATCTCAAATCTTGCTCTTCCAAAGATTTGAACCATGCTAAAAAATCTGAAAACATTTCACAAAAATGGTGCCATCGCGTAGGGGAGACTCTTAGCTTCGTAGAAATATTGTTTTTAAAGTGAATAGAATAAGATAAATATCATTTTATAATTTTTTACTAACAATAGGTCTTTAAGACATTTTTTCCCGTGAATGTTCATGTCTACGTTTAAGACTGTAACTTTTGTTTTGCTTATCAAAATATGATAAAACTTATACCATCCCAAGCATGGACAAATTCTATACACGTTAAAAAAAATATTTGATTTCGATATAGTTATGGCAGGAAAACGGAAAGCGCTCTGTTTTCTAAATATTTTCAGACCACTTTCACGGAAAAAATCATAAAAAAAAATATTGCTAAAAAAAATACAAAATAAAATTCATCCCAAGATAGACAACTACATCTAACGTTTCACCAAAGGAAAAAAAAAATAATAAGATGTGGTCATCCAAAATGCGGGCAAACGGACTACAATCTTATAAGTTTTTTCAAAAAAAAAAAAACTAAGTCATATAATTTTAAGTGTTTAATATAGCTAAACTTGTCCGTTTTTTAAAAAAATTAGTATTTTAGAAACTAGATTCTGAATGCTATGATTCATATTCATATAATTTTTTCTAATTTAGAGTGCGTGTATAGATAATAATCCCTACAAGTTGAGATTTCGCTGTTTTTTGCAATATGACGTCCACGGATGACCCTATATTTGTCCATCAACTTCCTGCACTTACCCGAATTTCAAACTAGTTAGTGACACATAATTCTTTCAGATTTATCATTCATAAGAATGATGTAGAAAATATATATTTTTCCATTATAAAGTCATTAAGAGGGAAGAAATTTAAAAAGGAGCGTATACAAAGTTGTATGTACTTGATGTGGAATCAAAGTAGGATTTTTTTTGTTTAGAGCGTGGAATAGTAAGCACTAATATATGAAGGAGGAAGTTACAACAAAATGATGTTATCATCACGTTCCTTGTATAGAATGATACCCAATCAATTTTGTATGAGTTGTGGCCGAATTGACAACTAAAAATTAGTACCATCCCCTCAATCTATTTAGTCATCAGTCAATAACTATGTTAAATATTTTTAATGCCATATATTAATAGTTTGCACTAATACTCCTCTCTAGAATACATATTTTGATTCAACCTTTGTTGATTTATGTACTTACTAAATGATTTTTAGAACATTTTAATCATTTATTTATGTATTTGTGATGCAAAGTATGAAAAATCCAATGGTATTCATTAACAGAGCAATGTGAAGCACACCAATTAATGAACTAATATGACATTCTTTTCCAATGTCACAACAAAGATAATATATAAATTCAATTCATTTTGTATGTTTGAGAAGGGCACATAAAAAATGAGGAAGCCTTCATTGTATACTATTTTCACCACTAGTTGTGACACCCATGGCGAGTCCATTTATTTTGCACCAAATTCACTCACAAGTACTTTAAAAATAAATTTAAGGGCATTTAAACTCTTGTAATATTCAACTTTTTCACATTTTCTTCAAAACGCTTGTGATCAAACTTGATAATTATATAGGGATAGTTCCCTCACATTGTACCTTGCCATACATGCCTTCCTTGAAGTCAATATTTTTTGTTCATGGATGTATTAACTCCCCATATGAAACATCACCAATACAACCGAAGTTATATTTCCCTCACTTACTCTCACAAGGTATGGTTTCTCACATTTCTTTTGTTCTCATCTTCCTAACACTGTAATTTACTACATTTTATTTTTTAATTCTCCTTTTTCCTATGCAGACCTCACTACCTCTATCAACATATCCATTGCACATCCTAGGTATGTTTTGTAGCTATAAAACTCTTGTACATGTGAATTTGGCAGTAGGATTATAATTATTTTGTGATATTTGGGAAGGATTTGAACTCAAGACTTCTTTAATTTTTCCCATTTTGTACAATACAAAGTTTAGGAATTAGGAACTAGGAAAATTTAGGTCGTTTAGCTCTACTTGGGAAGATAAGATGTCTTTTTTATTTCCTTTTAAAATGTTTTCCCAATACTCATAGATAATTTGTAAGAAATGGATAGTTATAGTGGTAAAGGCCTAAACTGAATAAATGGGAAGATCATAAAACCATTGTAAATCAATTTCCTTGAGACTTCTAGGAAAGAACTTGGTAAGTAATGTTTCATTGTAAGCGTAGTCCAAAAAAGTGCATTAGAAAGCATGAATTTTATTTTCATGATCACCTTTACATCATAAATAGAAAGCTTAAGAGCAAAAAAATTTATAGGCAAAGGATAAAAAAGCCACTTAAAGTGTGAGTGGGTTGGAAAATAATTGAGAGAATCCTGATAAGAAGTAGAGGCACCTTGATGTATTAGTAAAATTCAATCTTATAAGGTATGAGTAAGGGTTTCACGATCTTGTTTGCTAGAAGAAGAAGAATGTGAACCACTATGGTTGTATATAAGAGATCTAGGAATAGTTTTTGTTATATAGGAATAGCCATAGTTACATTATGGGTTGGGGTATTAGTTTCCCAAAAAGATATAGGTATTGTAGGTGTACGAAGAGAAAATATATCGATATCCGAATATGCTAGATGAGACATGCCAAAAATATATTTCTCATTAGAGGGTTGATTACAAGAAAGCTTAGTAGTGAGAAGTTTCTTGATAAAATGATCAATATGGTGAGATTTATCACATATTTGTGAACGAAAATTAGATAGAGATTCCACTTTCTCAAGGCCTACACCGTCATCATCATCATGACTAAAATCAGAATGGTGTTCATCATGATTAAGTATACTTTGAAAGCGTGTGGCATGGATACTGGTAATGGTTGTGATGTGAATAATATCAGGAGTTGCCCAAAATTTCTCAAAGTAAAGAAAATAATTTGAGACATATTTTAGGAACATTGTATAATGTGTACGATGTAATTGTTTATGTGGTATGGGTATGTGACTAAGCTACTCACGGTAAATGTTCAGAGGAGCACAATTGTGTTTGGATAAGTCATAGTGGATATATATACTTATTATTTTTCGGTATCATGTTTTAATATTTTGGGATGTATATAACACATTTTAAAAATAAAAGAACAACACAATTCATTACAATGTTTCATAGATGTTTGGATTGTGTAGTTTTTAATTATTTATTTGTATGTCCATAAAAAATAACAAAAAGTGTGATTAATAAATGATGAGACCCCTATGACTTACTAATCTAATTTATGTATACCTCTTCAATGCACTTTGGAATTTCTTCTAACACTGGATCTAAACTTGTGCCTCCAAATACAATGTATGTCTCCAAATACTAGATTTGAACTTATGCCTCCTCTATATGGTAGTCGTGCCTTAATCATCAATGTCATGCAAGTTGGAGGAAGTAAAACTTCATACAAATACTTTTTTATGTTAATTATATATTTAAATCAATTCAATTCGTGTTTCCTTATAATTAGATAACCCATTTAAAAGTATAAATTAGTCTTAAAATAATATAAATTAGCAAGCTTTATCTTTCTCTTTTGTATATCAAGTTTGGAATGTAAATTTTCAAATTAAAATAAATAATTTCAATCCAATTGTCATAGTAAAAAAACTTCCAATGATTTTGTACAAGCACACCAATAGACTATTGTGATAATCAATTTGATCTTAAAACAAATAATTTGATGTTTCAAACTTCACTACAAACACAATAAATTTTCGTTATTGCTCCTTAGACATAAAATGATATGTAAAAGGATTTTCATAGGATCAGGGCCTCTAAAAAAAGGCATTATCTCAAAAGGAAGAGTGTGGCTTGAGTCTTGGTTATAAGTGACATGACAATAACTGCAATATGCATTGATAATAGTCTTGCTTCTTATTTAGGATGAAAATGATATATAGATGTATTTAGCAGCACCATTGGCCTTTATTGGAAAAGTTAAGAAATGAAATAATTAATATGATGAAGTAAAACTTGCTTAACTAAAGCAATAAAGAAAAACACTCTTGTTGTAGCATACAATTTTTTCGCCATGCATATTTTGATCATTTTTGTCATACTACAAAGCAACAAGGATCCATAAAGCATGCACAAGCACCATAAAGAAGTTTTAGTATAAGAGAAGAATGATGAGGACTTTAGAGTTATAGAAAAATTCCAAGGTCCATTGAAGAGGAATATTTGATGTGGGGTAGTAAGACATACATTTAGAAACATTTGAACATAGTTTTTTGGACTTATGAGAGCAAACATACTCATCACACAAGCAATCAAATATTGGCATTAATAAAAAATATTTAAAATAATACTTGCAAACCACCAGGTTCCAGCTTCTTCAAATTTTGTGGGACATAAATTATTTTCTTTCACGATTACATCCCAAACAGACCTTTGCCTTTCATTGCTTATAAAAGGCTGAATTCTTTCCCATCTTACGATATATTATCCAGGTCAAATTTCTCTGCCATCAATTTCAACAACTTTCCCATCTAAATAAATCTCCATTGGCACAATTGAACGCTTGCATTTTTGCTAAGGTTATGTAGCAGCCCAAATATCTTGCTATGCAATCAATTCTACGTTATATACATCCATTAACTATTTCCAAGTGATTTTATTGCCTAGATATTTGAAAGGAAGCCCAAGATATTTGTAGAGCCAACATAGACACAAAAAGTACCAATGATTTTCATCAAGCGAAATATGGCTCTAGGGAACTGCATGGACCAAGGTAAACCATCTTTCTCTTAGCATCATCAAATAGTATATCGAGTGTAATAAAAATTCTGACTCGGGAGCCTAGGAAGCTCTTCATGAAAGGGTGTTTTATGATGCTGAATATTTGCATTTCTAGCTTTGTTCTCATATTGGCTTGAGTAGTGTTTCGCACCAGTTTGAAGACAGATTTGCTCAAAATTTTCAACATTAGGCAGTAGCGTATCCAAGACATTCTTCCATTCTTTTCACAATTATGCTCCTTTGTCTCTCTACTAACCCAAGAAACTCAAAAAATAGTAGTTACATCCTTCAAAGCAAAAATATATTCTAATTTTTTTTCTCTACTTAACACATCACATTCGATGTAATGTATTGGATTATCTACAAACCAACCTATCTTATGCCTCCTGGAAACATCGTAAACTTTCCAAGGTCCACCAGGAGTATCAAAGAAAGGATAGAATTCAACCAAGCTATTGTGTACAATTCTCATGAATCCTACGACTAGAGCTGCTATTTACTTTTTAGACATCACTTCTGAGGTTTCAACAATTTTCTTGAATTTCCTTTGCATGTAAACCACAAGTCAGAAAAACAAAAAAGGAATAATGGGGTCATTTAAATGGTGCATCATTGTTTTCGAAGGGAGGCTCAAATTCTACTGACAAAATAAAACAACTTCAAGGAGAAATAAGGGAGGTTTGATTTACCAAGTGGAAAATGAAATATATAAAATGATCTCCAGATTACCATCCAAATCCTAAAGATTAGAACAATATAGACATGTGAAACAAGCTGAAAAATATCTCTATTCATTTTATCAACTTGAAGCACTATATAATATATTTTATTTGTGACAGATTATGGTGAAACAAGCAGCTATTATTCCATACGGTCTTATCTGTAATCACATCCAACTATTAAATCCATGTAAAAAAGAACTTGATAAAATGCTTCCATATGACACCTAATTACATTGGGAAAATTCTCTCTCCAGGGATGTAGACGTAAGATTATTGATTATTGGGCATTTTAATGTTTGCAGTACTGGGGTGATGCATCCTGTTATCAGGCATAACCCCAAGTTATCTAGAACACTTGCCTCTAGGCTCCGGGTGTGTTACGTGCTTGAGATTACTAGCAGCCATGTTTTAAACTCATGTTTCCTAATAAGCATGGGTTTGCATTTGAGCCCAAGTAGGTAGTGAAAAAAATCCTATTGTCACATGCTAAATATGAGTATAGTTTGGCACTTGAGTCTAATTACGTAAGAAAAACCCTCTTGTTGCATGTCGTAATAAGCATTGGTTAGCATTTGAACTCACTAAAGTAAGAAAAATGGTAAACCTCTTTCCTGGCATGCTGAGGTGAAATTATTGGGCATTTAATCAGTTGTACGGCTGAGGTCATTCTTCCTACAAAGAGGTGAATCCCTGGGTCATTGGGATCATAAAAAACCTCTGACATGGCACATTGAGGTGAAATTATTGGGCCTGTAATCAATTGCATGGTTGGATTCATTCTTCCTACAAAGAGGTGAATCCCTCGCTCATCAGAATCGTTTCCCTCTAGTGACTAGCGCTAGTGTATGAATAACCAAGTTAAATTTCTTTATAGAAAAGTTTTAAACCTACACGATCCTAATAAGCAGGGACATCATTTAGAACAGACATTCACTGAGTTCAAAACTAATACTTTGGTTATGAAGGAAAATTAGAGATAAAACAAAATCAAATATACAAGCATTGTTTCTATTTCTAGCAATCTCTTTTACCCTTATAGACAGCTCCATTTGAGAAGTCAGATTCATAACATATTTAAAAGAGGAAAGAAGAAAAATTAACATTGAAAAAAAGTACACTTCATACTGAAACATGCTTGCTGACTTACATAGCCCTGACTGGATAAGTTGTAGACCAAAAACATGGACAAACTAAAATAGCCACTCCTTTAGAACCAAGAGAACGTGTCCATGTCATTGTGAACAAACATTTTTTTCATCATTACCTATAGAAGGGAAGAAAGTTATTATATTCTTAGAATTTCCCTAGGAATGATAAGTGGGCAGAGGATAACTGATAGAGCCTAGAGGGAAGAACATCCAGAGTCTTTTAATTAAATTGAAATCCTATCCAAGTTAGTAACCCAAAAAAAAATCTTGTATGCCATTGTTAGTCCATAGCTTGATTAACCCCAAGCATAAGAGAAAATTAGAAAGCTTAGTCATTCAATATTAACTACTACTATCTTTTCTTACAAAACTAGTTTTCAGATAAAAAAGAATTTAAAAACCCAAAAAAAACATTTGCAAACCCAATTTGAGTCTGCATAGATTACTTATATGATTATATCCTCTGATTTTAAAAAAATTCAAATAAACAAGGATAATCTAAGTTAAAGTCTGTAGAGATGACTAAGATTTATAGCTAAAAAAAATGTAATATAAAATATATCTTGATCAAAAAAATTATTGATTCAGATTTCCTAGTGCTTATGTTAATCACTGCAAGAGGAATTGATACAACACAATGCCCTTAAACTGCATTATAGGTGGATGAGTATTTTCGATTGTGGGGCATGAGATCGAGTAAGGAATTTGTATGGAGCTTTTGGGCGGGACTCGTGAGGAATTTGAACAAACTCATTAAATGAATGTGACCTGAGGTGGGGTTTGTCAAATACTGGAAACAATATTGACGTTAGAGCGGTTGGAGAAGGGTGTGGCGCCGATATTAGATGAGCTTTACAGGGTCAACTGTCATGGTGGCAATGTATGTTCGGTTCTTGATCTCACTTAGAAACATCTTCAGGTCTTTGAATGTTGGAATCGTACGAACAGGTGTGGCACAGACCTTAGATGAGCTTTACAAGGTCAACTATCATGCTGGCAAGGTACGTTCGGTTCTCTCTCTCATCTAGAAACCCATTCAGGTCTTTGAATGTTGGAAGCGTACGAGTGTAAATAGCTTGTAACGGTATATTTTTCATCACATTTTAACATGAACTAATCATAAACGAAATTTCACGTTACATAATAGAGGAGGATATTTCCTTAAAACATTTATAAATTACGTTTATTTCTTACCCAAACAGGCACTTAAATATTAATCCGCCCTGGAAGAGATGTCAAAGAATAAATGTTTTGAGGGGAACTTATTATTTGGGCTTGGGGAATGATAAATAGTTACTCTAGTTCTAATGTAATCCTGATAAGTGCAATGTTTCTCGCAAAATATTTTAAACAATGTGGGTGGCAGCTCTTCCATTGTCCTCCTATGTTAAAAAATCGATATTGTTCTCTTCTAACTCACCAAAAATTTTAAAATGCAAGTGAAAAACACCAATTTCATTCCACCTACACCCCACACAAATTGTGATGTAACTAATGGTATTTCTAAATAAGCAAAGCAACATTCCCCGTACACCACACCCAAATTGTGCTTGGAAGATTCTCCAACATAATTCCTAATCAAATTCATGTACACGAAATTGTGTATGCATAAGAAGCCAATTTATTTATTTATTTTATTTTAGCACGGGAATTGATAATAAATAACTTGAAGTTAGTGTTTTGTATTACAAACTATTTTGTCAACTATTATTATTATTGTAGAATTTAATTAATTCGTAAATTTAATCATATAATTATATTTTTAAAATTTCTATTTTAATAAAATTGTTAATCTGAATGAATTATTTTGTGCCATATTTTTCCCAGACAACACTTTAAAGCTGATAATCTTTTAACAAAATTTGATTACAGCTAAAAGATAATCTTTTAACAAAATTTGATTATGATAAAAGGTAAGTCTAAAACATTTTAGATAACATATACATTTTGAAATGTAACCTAAAAACACCAATTTCATTTCCATGAGAAGCTTCCATCCTTTCAAAAACAATTTAATTAAATTATTAATCGTAAAAATTTAATTTATATTTAATTTTTTTTGATAAGGTAAATGCTTTTGACTGAAGCTATGAACCGGAGTACAACCGCCAAGAGAAAATACACATGCCAACCTAACACACAAAAAATAAATCCAAACATACAAAAGAAAAGATTGACCCTTGGTTGTTACCACTCTTCATTCGAAGAGTAGTAATCAAGCAAATTCACATAACGCCCCTTTTTTTCCCTTTCTCTTTAGGACCTCTTGCCAATTATTTTGATTGGAAGCATACACCAACATAAGATTACTGGAAGGCTCGAAATTTTGTTCCTGCTCTTAATCCAATTTATCTTATTTGTCGGATTCGTGACCCCTTTTCACACCACCTACTGTTGTCATTTTTTCTTCTACCCTATTCAAGGGGGGCATGTTAACTGGGCTCTTAAATCCATTCCCTAAATCTGCTGGATGAGCCTCTCCAAGATCCTCCTTATGATTTGTCTTGCATGTCAGGTTTAGAGAAGCATTGTTCGAGCCTCCTTTATTTGACGAACTCTTTCTCCATTGATTCTTATTTCCATGTGCGCAATCTATGATGCCCCTCCATTCCAATCCTTGAGACACCTTTGTCAGGGCACCTGTTAGAGGATGGAAGCGACGCATCTTAAATGCCTTTTGAGACCTGTCAGTTTCCCTGCAGAATAATCCAAGCACATTGTTTGAGGTCCAGAGGCGGTAACCATATGAAACCTAAGTTAACATTGTAATTTTGCATTATTTGGATAGTCCCAGCCAGTGCAAAATTCGGAACTCTACTTCATTCATAATGGAAAATCTGATTTTTGTACTCTCCTAATCAAATAAACATAATGCTACAGGAACCGTTGCTACACAGAGCTTCTTCTAATAGCCGTCTAAAATCAGTTTTCTATGGGTCTAATTAGTCTTGCACACAAGGATAAATACTAACCAACATACCCCCCGTCACTTTACTGTAAATGAATTGATTGATCTAAAACAATATCTATAACTCAGGAGGGTTCAATGTATCTAAGAGGAAAGAAAAAAATGTCTTGTCATTGTTTTTATCTTGTATGCATAAGAGATGAAGAAGGTTGAGGATAAGGAATCCCTTCAAGTGTAGTTGTATGGATATAGATTCTTCTTCTTTTGAGCACCTCTTCTATGTGTATTACAACCGTGGTAGTGCTTTTACTTTTTCTGCTCTTTATCTTTTAAATTGAGCAGTTGTATTGTTTCAGACATTGGAAGTGTCCCTTTGTTGTTATTCCACTTGTGCATCTAAAACATTTCCTCTTACACTTCTTCTCTGCATGAAAGCCTTCGGTTTCCATTCCTAGTTGGTAAAGAGGGTCGATTGGAGGCGTTGCATGCTTCTCTCCTACACATAACTAGCATGGATCTCAAGCTATTATTGTTATAGATCTGGGTTTTATATTTGAGTTTAACCATACGAGGATGTGATATAAAGGGATTATGTTACATCAGTAAACTCTGTCTCACCCTTGTTAATTTGTGTCTTGGTTTTTATGTTCTCTGCAACGCACCGAGTGGGTCAAGCTCTATTGTGGCTCGGTACAGTTCTTCATCTATTCACAGATCAACATCTTCTTTCATAACTCAGTACGGGTTGTTTTAGTGGGCTTTGAATGATGCTTTTCATTTCCTTGAGCTCACTTAGCTTGGTTGCTATGATATGTTGGGATAGCTCAACATAGTGCTTCTACTAGCTCACTGTGCTAATGGCATTACATAGCTTTGTTTTAAGGAATTTTCTTTGTGCGAGGATTCTACTCAGATATGTGCTTTGTTAATGGTTTGACCCAACTTGACATGTTATGAAACAAAACCAGCTTGTTCCTTTTGAGTTCTCAGTGTTTGGTAAGGCACAACGAAGCAAAAAATGGACCCATGAAGCTCTTCGCTTGCATCGCTTCATTCGTTAACATGTATGTACTTTCTCTTTTCTCTTGTACTAAATTTTACTTTTATCATTTCTTGCATTTGGAAATTAAATGTTAATTAATAGGAAATTCAACTCCAACCAATGATAAAACCTTACTTCTATTGGAACTGTCAAAAATAAAAAAATTATGACCCCAAACATTATGTGCATGGAGCGCCACACCAAAATATACCGCAAACCTGAAACTCCTTTCATGACCCCTGATAAAATTAGACACTATGGGGAAACTTAAACAAGTTGTTTGAACTTATTTAACACCCTTGCATGTCGAATTTCTAAGCCCACTTAGCTTATCAATCACTTGTAGTGACATGCTCTTTTTAGTAAAACATGATCTGTTTCGGCCTATGATTACCGCTTAGGTTGGGTGAAAATGAAAACCACTTCCACTTATCCCTAGAATTCCAACAAGAGAATCATAACCCATATGCATTTCAATGAAAATGCACTCAAAGAATAGTTTTTCTAGTGGGTTTTGGGGCCCATTGATCACTGAGTGACAAGAGTGGTTGTCACAATTACGATAACTCACCCCAGAGTTACCCTTGTAACTTGAGCTCTGAGCTTCGTAGCAAACTTCTGTCAGACACGATGAATTTATTGTATATGGGAGAGGATGCAAGAATCATCTAAATTTGTGTACAAAATTAAAATGAGTGTTTTTAAGGCCCAATTTTGAGCACTTTAGATGTTTCGACCAACTTGCACCAAAATTGCAACTTTAGCTAAACACACCTGTTAAGGGTTATGTTGAATCCTAATTGACCATGGAACCTTGTACATATCGTTTCCAAACTTTATAGAGTATGAATTAACCAAATTATTGTATGAATGCTTTTTGAGAACTTATGATGTTTCTCTCACTTCCCTTTTCTCTTTATAGAAATTACTTTGATATTTTGACTGGTTCAAAAAATGTAAATGAGTTATAAATGTTCATGGGTTGGAAATAAAATTAAAATTTGATAATGTAGGTTATTATGATATGATGAAAAGAAATGAAAATGAAATACATAATTTCTCTTCCTTCCTCTTTCTCTCTCTAGATATAATTATGAAAATATTGATTGGGTTTTGAAACTACAAATGGGTCAAAATGTATATGAGTTGAAATGAAATGAAAACTGGATATGGTATGTTACAGTGATTTGAAAAGAAAATGAATCCTAGATTTTCTTCCTTCTTCCCTTACTTTTCTATCTCTCTCTATTGTCTGTTCGATTGTTTAAAATGATGGATGCAAGGAATTATGCTTGAGTGTAGGGGATTTCCATACTCAGCCCTAGGACTGATGCAATGTTTGTTGCAAGTACTTTGAATAAGAGAAATTTTCTGGATGTCATATGTTGTAATTAATGCGTTATTATTGTAAAGTTATATTCATCTTGCAATTCATGTATTACCATAGAATAATGATATGTATTGTTGTTTGAAGAATTGTTCTCTGTATATTTTAAAAGTGAATACCAATGTGGCAATATTGTATAGTGTCAAACTTGTTTTGAAGTTGTACTCAATGTTGTACCAATGCTATAAAGATATTAAACTAATATTTTTCTATGTTAATTATTGGTATATTTCCTTAACACCCACAATGCTAGGTAGAATCTCCTCTCATCAAAACTAATGAAAATAAAAGAAAGAGTTATAATGCCTATTTTCCCCCATTGGAGTTCTTTTTCATGGTATAAAACAATGATCATGCTAATAAAATACTTTGATCTCATTAATCATCTTCATGTTTCCCACCTAAGACATCTTATTAAGGACTATTTCCTTGATATTTTATAAGGTGGTGTATATATGTTGTGAAACCTATGATTTTTGGATGAGTGAGGTGACCATGTGTAGGTGTTGTAGGTCTGACCATATCATGAATACATTAACTCTCTTGTGCGTAATCTCCCTTAGTACCCTAGTGGGTGGCCAAAGCCTTGCAATATAGTTGGTGGTTGTACCTATGCTTGATCTCTTGTGAGATCTAAATTATGTAAGTGGAGACTACATTTTGAATTACTTGCGTATTTACCCAACAATTGAAATAGGTCATTGGGAGGATTTTGTAATGCATAAGATTATTTGGGATATCTCTCTTGAAATATACACTTAATACTTTCGTGTCTAAGAGAAATTAAATGAGTTGTCTTGCGCGAGGTCACACTCCTTGTAGTCTAAAATTCCTAAATGTAAATGATGTGTTATTTGAATTATGATTGTTCTAAAACAATGCCCATAAGAATCCAAATTAACCATGCATGAGTAATGGGAAATAAGAGTAAATAAGATATTGTTTAGGAATATAGTTATGCTTGAAGTCTTCATAAATGATTTAGGCATTCTCTTGTTATTTTTTAAAATAATAATAATAATAATAAATAAATACGAATTATTCTTGGAGAAATCTAGCATTTAAGCCAACACAAACTCTTATATAACAAAAAAAGAAATTTATGACGTGTAATGGCTATATCTACTTAAACTAACTGTTGAATTATAACAAAATGTAACAAGAAAATAAGGGTACTATGATGGAAAGATTTTTATGGGAAGAGGTGTCTTGAATCTAAATCACCCTTAAATCCTAATACTTCCTTCCTTGATCTCTCAATAGTTCGCCTTGTCTAGCAAAGGTAAAATTTAAACATTGAATAAACGTAAGTGTTATAGGAATTACACTTGTTCCAAAGTGATGTTAAATATAGGACCAAAGTAACAGTGTAAATGCAGTTAGTGAAAGGGTAAATAAGATTAACTAAGAAATAACCGCTACAAAAATGGTACGCCATTGAATGATGTCAAAACCAACAAAAATGTCAAAGGTGATCATAAAATGAATGTAATAAAGTAGAGCTCCGTGACTAATACAACAACCTAAAAAATCGAAAAACCAAATATGATGCGTGATCACATGCTTTGTTGGCATAAATTTGGATTAAACAGTGATGCTAATGAAATAATAAAATGTACCTTTGAGAATAGGATAACTTCAGTTGTAGCCAAGGTCTTGCAAGTTAAGAAAATTGCACTCTAGTTGGGCTTGTAAAAGTTAGTAGAACCTTGGCGTAGAAATAAATATATTAAACCTAGGATCACTCAGGAAGTAGAATTTATGGTCAAAACATGTAATTAACCTGTTGCTATTAGGAGTAAATCCTTAAGATGGTGAAACTTAAGTAGTTTGAATTGTGAAATTCGTCACTTAAATTCAAAAAAAATCTCTATAATGGGAACACAGGGCTAATGTAACCTTACGTGCGCAATATGATTGTGAAAATATGAATTCCTAATTGGAGCAACAGATCGTGAATCAAGAATGATTCAACTTAATTAGTTAACCTACATATTTTTTTCTAATAACTTGAATATTAAAATAGTGTATTGTTAGTATTAAACAATGCTATGAAAAACTCGGGATAGGTTTTCTATTGATCTAGTGACCTTCCTTTCTATTCTTGTAAATTTTCCTCCTTGTAACGAGATTACTTTTTCAAAAAAAGTAAACACGGCTCCCTCAAACAATTCTCAAGTCAAGTATTAGAGGACGCATGGGTGTATAAACATTTGAAATCACAATCATGCTATATAAATTTATTTCCATAAGAGAAACGAGAAAATAAAAAAGGGACCACTATAGGTGAAATGTTAAACCAAAAACATGTACTCTAGTTGTAAAGGAACGAAGGGTCCCATGTTATGTATTCTTCAGACAATTATAGTCAACTAATAAAAATAGGATTGATATAAATATTTCACCACGAATAATGATGTGTTGTGGGAAGTGCCTATGAGTAAGTGTATCTTGTCATGGGTCATTGTGGTACTTTGTCATTTTTGGACATGTGACTTTGAGGTGCATCTTGTAATTCATGTTATACATGTGGGTCCATTGTTACACACACGTCTCATGTGTTATACACTATCCTAAGTGAACCTATGTGATGTTTTGTATCAAGCAATGTAAGCCCAAAAAAATTATTTATCCTGTTATTGTGTGTTTTTTATTTGTGTGTGTATAATGTGGGCGTTACACAATCTGCCTGCAAATTCTTTGAAGTTCTCCAAATGTGAAACCTGTAGGCTATATTCTCATAGTCTAAGGCTTGGACATGCTGCGAATTCCCCAATTTCAGTTAGATCTTGTTGGGCAATTCCTTTCTTAAGTCAATTTTAGCGCAGAATTTGGCATAAGTGTGAAGATCCGCTGACTCCCTGACAAGATATGCCTTCAAGAATTTACCTAGGGAATTACCGATATCCTCAAGAACATACCAAAAATGCAGTGGGAGGTTCAAAAGGTGAACCCACACAGGAATTTTTGTGATGGTAAAAGAATTTGAGTTGAATTCTAGGAACCAAGACATGAGAAATAATATCATGTTGCTCTAGAACCATGGATCATTTGCTATCCATTTTTGGTATTCTTCAACCTCCTTAAACTGCACCACAAAGAAACCCTTGGAGCAGAAGGAAAGTTCACAGTTCTTGGAACAATTTTCAGAAATCCCTAGAGAGAGGGCGGAAGAGGGTGGCCACATGCCATTTAATCTTCCAATAACATCAAGTTGGGAGAGGGACTTGAGATGGGCCAATACCTCAGGGTTCTCCAAACTCAACAAAGGCGTCTCATCTGCTAGGTCAACAATGTATGTTGATGAAGAAGATGGAATGTGGCCTTTTTGCTGAAATGTGACCTTTTTGCTGAACGAATTCCTTGAAGGAAGAAAAATTAGCCACGGCAGCTTTGGAAGATTCTGCTCCACCGCCTGACTTTCCAGGAACATCTTCACCCCTCTTCAGTCCTCCATTCCAGGCCGAGGAGAACATCTTCACCGCGCTGACTAGGATTTAAAAATTCTTCGACATGCATGAGTTTTATGTATTCCAAGCAGTCCTCTTGGCTCAAGGAGAGGAAATAACGAATGACAACCAGATCCCGGTTGCCGCCAAAAATGATTGTGTTAAACTTCTTCTCCACAAATATCTCCTTGTTCTGAACCAGTAATAAGTCCATAAACAACGCCCTTCTCTTCAGGGTAGCCTCCATTAGGGTTTCGTCCATCTATCATTTCCATCACCATCTCCACTGCCCAACATCGATATTTTATATTACTTTTATTATATATAGATTTTATACTATTTTTTAAGTTAATTATTTTGATATGAAATTTAATTAGAATTAGATTTTCATGAAATTATTAATAAGTACTTATATTTATAAGTTTAATAACTTTGTCCTTTATTAAATTTCTTATAACATTATTTTGTACTGAATTTGATTATAATAAAAGGTAAATCAAAAACATCTTTAAAAACAAACATATTTTAAAATGTAATACAAAAACACCAATTTCATATCCAAGAGAAACTTCCATCCTTTTAGAAACAATTTAATTAAGTTATTAATCTTAAAATTTTATTTTATATTATTTTTATTATATATGGATTTTATACAATTTTTGAAGTTGATTATTTTGATATGAAATTTAATTAGAATTAGAGTTTTCATGAAATTATAAATTATTTGTACGTACTTATATTTATAAGTTTAATGACTTTGACCTATATTAAATTTTTTATAACATTATAATTTACAATACTTATAAAGAGAGGTACTTATACACCATTTGTAAGCATATTTAAATGATGATTCTAGTTTATATGCATAACGACTTGGGTGGATATATTTCCAAAATCATAAAGAGAAATTATACGCTTATTTACAATAGATATTTATATTGCATTCACTTGGACATGTACATGTCCCAACATAAGAATATATCAATAAATTCACACTCATATTAAAAATTAAAGTATTCAAAAATAAAGACAACACAATTTATCTTCCATATATGTTAAACACAATTCTTTATTAAAATATATTTTGTCCTTAAACATAATCTACATACTCTTTCATACATACTATGACTAGTGTGTACATGAATGTTATTCATACATTCCTTTTGCTTAAAGATTTTTTGTATGAATAGTGCACTTACTTGGGGAATAGATTAAATAGATTTTTGGCATCTCTGCTCATGCTTAGGATGAATAAAATAGTGGATTTATAATTACGGGTAAGCGCAAAAATAAACTAGTGACCACATTCATCTTAAGCAACTACAAGTAAGGGGCATCCATAGCATCAATGTGAATGAGGGCACGATCTTGGCCTCAACTGTTTTAATTCTACATATTGGACATCTTGAGACCTTGCACTCAGGAAGAATTAATCCCTGGTGGACTCATTGAAAGCCTAAATACATTGTTGATAGACCAATAAAATTGACTTAAAGAATAATATTACAAGTTTAATAAGGATAATCATAGTACAATTCTCTGACAATTATTATAGAAAAAGTATTTAGATAAATCATCCAGAAAAATGCCCCTATGTATTAATCTAGTGTTAGGGATGTTATCTCATTTAGTCCCATCTTCCTCAAAACCAATATTTTCTACGGTGGCTTTGATAATCCTTCTTCTCACGATGATAAATTTCCTCACATCAAACCATACACCAATTGCTTTGATTTCTTCTCAAACAAATATTTTTCCTATACTTACCTTTATCGTTGTGCATGGAATGGATACGGTCTAGGATGTTTTGAAGAGGGTATCCACGATCTTTTCCTTAACCAATCCTGCAAACCATGTGAGAATTTTGGCTTGGGATATAAGTATCCCCCCCGCTCTTCCTCCATTCACTTATTCCTCTTCACACATTGACATTAAGTCACCTTCCCCTTATTCATCTGACTATCTCACAGACCCAGATGATAGCGTGTCTATACCCCCTAATGTTTTTTAAGTCTTGATGATTTCCCTTGGACCAGTCATCTATCAAGTTGAAAAAAACCTAGTCCTTTCCTTTTAAGTACCCTGAGATGATAGGAGAAGACTCCCGTATCATTGATATCCTTCAATGCAACGATTATCATTCCATTATTTCTTACATGGGGGCCAAGGATTCTCATATCCAAAAGTCCCTTCTTCCTTATACTTCCACTATCCTTAACAAATCCACTGTCAACATCAACATAGGGACTCTCCAAGAACTCTGCATCCTCAAGGTTGGCCAATATATTGATCTTCAAGAGCTTGAAGAATTTACCTCCTTACCATAACATAGCCAGGAGTTTACATGGTCATACTCTTACGTGTCTGGTCTCGATCCCTCTATGGTCATCCATAACATTGTCACCATCCCTGACGCCAAACCTGTTAAAAAAAATATGCATTGCATACATCCCCACATTTCCCTTCTTATCAAAGAAGAGCTGCAATATCTTCTCTTTTCTAACTTCATGCAACCCATCGATTATCCGCAATGGGTTAAGAATATAATACCCATTGAAATATCTTTTGGAAAGATCTTCATCTGGACTAATTTTTGATACAAGTAAATCTCACTTGCCCCAAGGATGAATTTCCTCTTCACAACATCGACTAGCTCGTCAACTTCATGGTTGACCATGAGATGATCTCTCTTATGCATGGAAAATTTTAGTGGCTAGTATTCATAATTTGGCTAATAGTAGGAATTCTAGAATAAGAATTTGGCTATTTTTACAACCATAGCAGTGTCTACGTTTCACCCAAAATTTCCACAAACATTGATTTGTTCCATACGAATATCCAAAAAATATCTAATCCCAACTTATATTTTATTATTGAATCACCATGTGATCGATGGGTTGGGATTTTAAAATATTCTTAGATATCTGAGAAATCTATGGAAACTTCCTGGTCATTTGGTCTCATTTTCCATAATGTTTGGGATTTTTTTTTGAAATTTGATTAAGTTTTCTTTATATATAGATTGTAGAAACTAATCACTAAGTGAATTGTTAAACCTAATTACTTTGAAGAGGTTTAGAATACGGACACATGTCCCTTTTGACACTCTTTATCTGCACCATGTGTCTCCTTCCTTAGCCGTATGTATCCTTCATTGATCACTAAATTAAGAGTTGACCCCAATTATGGACATGAAATTTATATTAATTATGACTTACTATGTGAGATTCAAGTCCACAAGAAGCCTTTTGTTGGGAGATCGCCAAAATGGTGACATGTGTCATGTCTTTGGCAATCTTTTGGATGTTTGGTGAAGTCTCTATAATTAGTGGTTCTTTTACATTTAGCAGACTTTCAAATGTAAACCGGTAATCTACTTGCAAAGAATGTATATGTCCATAATATGACAAGTTATTCTTCATTCTCCACTCAATCCAAAATTTCTTTCAAAAAATATATCCTATTTCGCCAATGCCATGAATTTTGATTTTAGATAATATGCCAACCTACTGAATTTGGTTATGGTCATATTCGCCACAATTTCTATAAGTTTTTTTTAGGAGGATTCCATAAAGTTTTCCCTGCTCTTATGGATAGTTTTCCTGGTTACAATTAGATCTGCATCGCCCCAGAATACCAGCATAAGACTTCTTTCATCACCCCTTGGGGAACCTTTTGTTATTGTGTCATGCCTTTTGGTTTGAAAAATGCTGGGGCCACTTACCAGCGGGATATAACCTACATCCTTCATGAAATTATCAATAAAACTGTAAGAGGACTATGTTGATGACCTATCGGGTAAATCCAAGTGCCGATGTGAGCATCATTTTCTCCTTGAAATCCATTTTGAGTTCCTTATAAACTTCCTTCTTCATCTTAATCCAACCAAGTATGTGTTTGGAGTATTAACTGGTAAACTTCTTTGCTTCATCATCTCTATAAGGGGTATTAAATTTAATCCCACTAAAATTAAGGCCATCCTCGAGATGCCTCCACCTTATATAACCTCAAGAAAATGAGTACTCTTCAAGGCCAAATTAAATCATTTCACCACTTCATCTCATAACTCTCAGACTATTGCCAACCCATTCATCACCTTATTCTTAAACCATATCTTCTTTCTCCACTAGTTCTCCTACTTCCACACAAGGGAGATCCTTTCTATCTCTATATATTTTACTTCGATCATGCACTAGGTGCCATTTTGGCACACTGCGATGAGCAAGGAAGGAAGAAAGTTATGTATTATATCATCCACACCTTTCTTAACTATGAAACTTGCTACATTGAAGCTACAGAGATGTGTTGTGCCCTATTCTTTGCAACTTCCAATCTTCGTCATTACCTTCTTAACCATAAAACCTTTGTCATTACTAGCTCCCATATTCTTAATACCATGCATTCCAAGATTTATCATAGTGACCATATCACTTGATGTATCATGCTCATGACAGAGTATGACCCATTGTTCATCTCCCAAAAATCCATCAAGGGCCAGGCTATTTCTGATCCTTTAAAAAAAAGACCTTAAAAATATTTTTGACTCCTTTAACATCAACCTTACCTTCTCTTGTTCTTATAATTATGAAGCTAATAGCCAGGATGAAGAATTTGATAAGACCCTCTATAAAATTATTGCTAATACTAGTGATAGGTCGGGTCATGATTGGCATCTTTATATTCCTTTCACTCTTTGGGCTTACCAGACTAGCATCAACACCCCTACGGGTGATAATCCTTTCAATCTCATCTACAATTTCAAGGGTTTCCTTCCTCTTGAAGCTCAAACACCATCCTTGCGTGTTTCCATGTGTGAATTTATCTCTGATGAGGACTATCATCAGGAGCGTCTAGAACAACTTGATTTTTTAGATGAATGTAACCTGTTTACTCTTCAACATCATCATTTCTACGAAGATTGAATTACTTGTTCTTACAAAAAGTATCTTGAACCTCACAAATTTAACATCGGTGACCTTGTCCTAAATTATCATAAAAATTTCACTATTCTGTAAAATGGCTAATGTGGAAAGTTTTCTCCCAACTAGATTGGACCATACATCATCAAGCATAAGTATGGGTCTAGTGCTTATCGTTTAGCTTCTCTAAATGGTAGAATTGAACCTAAACCTATAAACACCTTGCACTTTCAATCTTTCTATTGCTAGCATATCTATTAATATGACCTTAATCACCTTAGTGATCCCATATTTCCATCAATTTCACATTCCTTCTATCACTATAATGATCTAAAATCATTTGGTCTACCATCACTATCCTATTTGTGACCTTAAATATGGGCACCAAGGCTCTGCTCATACCATATTCCTTATGGATAGATTCTTCCTTCTTGGGTAGAATCACACAATCATTACTATCTTTTACCTCTTATCCTTCTTCTGGAAATGTGATGCTCCGCTTAAGTTATCCTAAAAAAATATTATTCCCTCTAAGGAAATTTGTTCGTGTAAATCAAATAATGTAAAATTATAGACTTATCCCTCAAAGAATATCTATTCTATATCGTTCCATCTCAAAAATTAGAAAAAGGAAAAAAAAAGAAAATTAATAAAAATTAAAATGTAGACCACTCTATCAAAGGATGGCTACCCCATTGTATTATGGCAGTAAAAGACTTCTTGCATTGATCAACCTTTCATATGTAAGAGCATCCTAGGAAAGCTTCCCACTCCCTCGAAGGACAACTATTGTATATCCTGACATCTCAAAAATTAGTAAAAAATAAAAATAAAGAAAATTAAAAAAATCAAAATATAGACCACTCCCTCGAAGAATGGCTACCCCATTGTATCATGGTAGTAAAATGCTTCCCATATTGATCAAATTTTCATATGTAAAAACATCCTAGGAAAGTTCCCCACATCTATCGTCCTTCTCATAAAAAGTAAAATTCCTTCATCGGTCAGTTTGTGTCATTGTATTTATAGGTGGGGCAAAGTCCTAGGAAAACCACCTAAGAAGAACTTGTTTCCCATGTGCATTTTATATTTTGATGCTTTGTCATGAGGAAAGTAGGTCTATAATATTCCCCTTTTCATTCTCCTCTATTGATCACAAGTGTGACTAACTATCGTTGGTTCTATGAACATTAACATCTACTTTTTTTCATAAGTACATTTCCTTAATTGATTCCCACTCTCGTTTTACCTCCAATCTAGTTTGGATCATTCCTTCCAATTGAAATATTCTTTAAGATGTAGAGTCTTTAATACATTTCTTGGTCACCACCCATCATGTTGTGTCTCTCTCTAAGCCTATCTCTTTCATCCCCTCTAATTTCCTAACATCATTTCTGCTTCATTCGTTTTCATTATCTTATCTATGTCTAACTATATATCCGTCACCAAATCATATTTTCGTTCCCCATACTTTCATCATAGCACATTTCATCACACTCTTTATATTCCATATCCTATCTCATCACACTCCATATCATTCATAACTACCACGTTCCTAAATTTCACATCCAAGATATCGATCAACTAATAAAGTGATATTCAGTATCTTGCTTAGAATATTTCACGAGAGGAGAGATAGACTTAGTTGTACATGAAACATTCATTAGAATCCATAATGGATGTGCGGGATAACTGACACCACATAGAATCTGAAACTGTATCATGTCATGTCCATGTGAAAGATTTGGAACTAGAAACCCATAGGGGCGGAACATACATCAACTTTTATAAGCATCTAGACTTGACACTCATATAGTCCTGACGTCTGGAAGTGTTGTCTTGGAACCTTTGATAGTCATAGATCTTACAACTTTTTTATGAAAAATCATTTTTCTATAACACTATCTTCGCATATATGTACACTCTTGCTAAAAAAACACATAGATCTATGGTATGCCCATACAATAAAGTGGAAATAACCATATCATACCTGCAAGTAACCCTTCGCTAAGGGTCTTATCTCAATCTAAATGCATCATCAAAATTGGTAAAACTACATGTGTGTGTCTGAGGTTGGACTACCCTCCTAGTGGTCAGACTCACTAAACCAATCCTAGAACCTCATCCAAGTCCTTGCATTGTATGCACCTCTCATCTTGGGATGCAGGCCTCACTTGTAGTTACTCCTATATGGTAGTTTGTGCAATGTTGTGATGTAGTCACACCAGCCACCCGTGCAACTAGAGTGCCCTCAGTATATTAGTCTCTTATTGACAGCTCAGGTAACAAGCTAACTACGTAGTCATAGATATATAGCCTCAACATGGTAGTAGTGAGATATGTCATACCTCAACTATGTAGGGGTTAAGTCACCGTTGTTACTATCTATCCACCAGCATCCTGTATGATGGTTCTGAGTGACTCTGCTCTTGCTAAGAATATGGATCTATGACCTTGTACATGTTTGTAAAATGGATGAATCTAGATCTCACAATATAGACCTCAGTTGAGTGCTTCAGACTTGTAGTAGAGACTACTCTAGATCTATGTGCCATATCCCTGATCTTGATAAAGATTTAGGAGCCCTTCTGAGTCCTTTCCTAGAAAGATCTTTGCAATAGCGATCTTGTAAGAGTGGCATGTGAGTCTATAAAGTGATAACTGACTTGCTTATACAGCCTTCCTGGGATAGTTGAAATGCATTCCCTCCATTAAGGTCGACCTGTAGGAAAATGAAATGACTCTAGATTTATAGGATCTTCTCCCCTTGACTATTATCTAGAGTTATTGATTATGAAGGGGTGGGACCAAACCAATCGGCCAAGACTGGACCTCACATCCCAGCTCCTTCCATCATGTTCATCGAATCGGAGAGATGAAACTCCAAATTGAAAGTTGTGTCCAACGAATATTAGATGTCGTGACTACTACTTTGATCAAATATTATGTGTCTAAACTGATGATGGAACATTATAGGATATAAGTAAGCTCTATAAGAGCTAGAGACCATGATTGGAACTGGAAATTTGAATGTGAGAATTTGTCTTAGCAAGGGAACATGGTCAAACTTGGCATCTGCAGGTCAAGCACGACCTGTACCAAATTTTAGTGCCAACATTTTTCCCCCACCTTTAAGTTTGTACATTGGAAATTGTGTGCATAAAGGAAAAACATATTATGAGTCATGCATCGCATCTACTTTATCTTCATCTCTGACAAATGGTATCTCCATATGATTTGTTAGAATCCCTATGGCATGCTCTCACGATGAGACCTATCGAATCGCCATAGTGTAGTCAATGTGTATGAAAAAAAACTCAAAATATAGATAGTGCACCTATAGCCCATGGGAACCCTCACAAAAGTGTGATCACTGCTATAAAGATCGTATTCCCAACAATATGAGTAGGAATGCCACATCTATTCATTTTTCATCGGGATGAGCTCCTCATTCTATAAAATGTCACAACATTAGAGACACTAGAGTTGGTTATGAAACTATGTCCCAATCAGAAATGGGGGGTGAGCTAGTCCCCAACATTGTCAGCCACTACCCTTGTCAGATGTCTATGGAAATGTTGGGCATATCCCTTGAATACCGAGAGAGCAGTAGATGGAGAGGAGCCATTTTCCCCCCTTTTTGAGAAAATAAGTATGCTGGAGATGACACCCCTCTCATATATAGTCTACAATATGGAATTCCTGTTGACTATAACACCTTCCTCATTTGGGATATTTGGCTCCAGAGATAGTTGTGTAATAACATTCAAGTATATGAAGATTTCATTGTCATTCACCCTGTATTGGCTTCCCCTATATAAATAACCTTGGGCCACATTGCTATAAACGGATCCTAGGCCCAAATTAACAGTAATTTGTAAACAATCTTGACCTCAGAGGGAATGTGACATCTGTGCATGTCCCTATATGGTGTTACTATAAATGAAAGCGATTATGTAGAGTCTATAAAATCAAAGGGGAAAAGGAGGCCCATACCCCCAAACCCTAATTTTGTAATTGAATTTGAATAATGTCATGGAGAAGGAATGAAGTAATCATGCCCCTCTATTTTGCTATGAAATGTGTCATTTGTATATGTAATTCTGTAGAAATCTTGTAAACAACTAATCAAATCTATAGAAATTGAAACATTGAATGAATTTCCCCTCTGTCCAGGAACATAAGAAGATGGTCAAGACCGTATAATGGTCCTGACCGCACTGTACGGTTTTGACCTAGTTTGAATTATGTCATTATCATATTTTAATATCTATGACCTTTTTTTGAGGATCTAAACCCTGTAAAAATATGTTCCTGTATTTTATAACAAGTTTGTGATTATAGAAATAGGTTTTACGCACTTACCATCCTGCAGGTCTTATGACGCTTCGTTGCAGCTCCTCCGCCCTCCATTTCTCTCAGTTTCTCAGTTTCTCTTTTTAACCCAAAGCTCTTGATAATCACTTTGTAACATTAAAATGAGATTAATTGACGGATTGATGGGATTATATATCCCACCGATAGTAGTCCCCACTGACCCCCTTTGGGTCACCACAGTTTTTCCCTAGTCACTACTAACCCATCATGGTTGCCGTCGAATTGACCTTATTTTTCCACAGTTTTCCCTTTTTTATAATCTCCCCAATCCAAACATATTTTCTTCCATTCTATTTCTTGTCATATCCAAAATTTATTATCATCGTACCATTTTAGCCATCTTTGTGTCCTTTGCTATGGCACAATTATTATCTTCATACTCATCTTCCCTGGATGCATTTTCCACATGATTCCTCATGTATGAAGTATTTATGACTATTCAAAAAACAAATGCATACACGTAGTAAAGGTATGGAGGCATAAACATGGGGACACCCATTGATGTCACAAGTGCTAATCGCAAGGCAATTTTTTGAGTGCCAAATCCCATTGAAAACAAGCCATCTCGTATTGTAATTACTTGTTGGCTAAGACGTCCTCAAGACATTAAACCATATGTCTCTGTCAAGGCAATAAAACAATTTATCCCCTACCGCAAGTGATTAACAAAATAACTACCCTGTTTTAATCAAGTATTTTGAATCACGATAATAGTGACAAAAACATCATAGCAAGATAGGATGGTGTTGCACAAGACATGTGCCCTGACCTTAGTCTTGTTAACCCCAATCCTGTAGGACCCTCCCTTCACATCCATGTATGTAATCAAAAATGACGAGGAAGGTCTAAAGTCCACATATAATGAAACAAAAACACTAGTTATAACATGGAGGGATGAGCCTCCGAAACTAGTAGTGTCATCAGGAACCAAGTTGGCTCCTATAATCATGTTCACAATTTATGAATAAATTATTCTATTACGAACCCCTCAAGATACCGCATGACACACGTATGTAAAGTCACTATATATATCAAATCAATGTGACATCACAATCACGTTATAAAGTAACAAGTGAGCCAAACAAACTCATAACAAATCATGATGTTGTATTTTGCTCATATATGAATGTTAAATTCATATTATGTCCCTTATTTGACATCCCATTTGCAATGTATTTAAACCCCCATTAATCTATGTTATCCCTAATCTACCCAAAGGGGGTTAATTATCCTACAACTACCCATGATAATCAGCTCCGTTTAAGAGGCATATTGGCAAATTAAGGGAATCATCTGTAGTTAGGATCAAAGTCAATGAGATCCTAGGGGACTAAGATCCCCAGTTGGAGTAATTTGTGCCCTCAATTATCATCACTTAACCCTTTTTGGAACATGTGTCTGGGATATGCATCCAAGGATAATAGGTATCTTTGGTGAAGCCATGACAGAGCCATGGTCCACCTATTGTGGGAGGCAACCTATAATATGCTAATCCATTATGGTCTTAACATATATTGGCATAATATCCGTCCCAATCTCTGATGACTAACTGGTGATAATTTTTGGTGTGTGTTATTTTCCACATCATTAGGTGAGTCATCTCACTTAGGTGAGATCATAGGTCCACGTGTCATTTAGGAGTCATTATGAGATTCTCTTACGCGTCAGTGCGTCAGTGTGCATCACATACATCATTGGGAGTTACACTTCTATTCTAGGAATGTAACTACCCCTCTCTACTCGAGTTGTCATGATTGCAGCACTGGGGGTTACTCAGCACCTCCTATATGTACACGTCATTTGATCTATGAGATAGAGGAGAGTTTTATGGCGTAATCAGGGTCTGCCCGTGTTTGTTGAATCTTTGCATGCACATTCAGTTGATGCTCGCTCCTCTCGAGATCTCTTCACGTTGTCGTTTGCATGTTCTGTTGATGTGCACGTCATCCCTTGTGATCCTCGCTTGAGGGTTTTCAAACCCTCTTTCATGGTATCAGAGCGGATCTTGTGGATCCGTGCACTCATCGGCATTTTTGTGCGTGTTTTCTAGCTTCTGGCGTGATATTCAAATTTTCATTGCATGTGTCGTAATGGCGATTCCGATTTCGTGCTCTTCTTGCACTGATTTTGGGGTTCATACCTTTCGGTTTGCTTGACTCGTGTGCTCGTGGTAGTTGTTTAAGTTTCTTGTTCGGGTTTGTTCGTGTTTAGTGGTCTTTGACCACTCGAGTTTTTCGACCTTCGCATGAGGGTCTTGAGAGGTGTCTGCTACTTCCGATTGCAGGTTCAAGTTTTTCTTGCCCTTCGACTACAGCTTGCTCGTGCTACGTGCTGGTACCCAAGCCTCTGCATTGGTCTGTAAGCTGCTTTGTGCATGCTTTGACTCGATAATTGGGTGCCTGTACACGTTTTTTGGCCTTTGCTTGATCTCATGGGCTTGTGGTTTCCTTGGAATGTTGGCTCCTTTGAACGTGGCCATTTTTTGCTTGCTGTTCGGAATCATCTGGTTTGTTTCTCTACAGGCGTGGCCGTTTTTCTATGCGTGGCATCCTGCTCTGGCATTTTAGACGCTATTCCGGCTCTCCTAAGGCGTTTTCACCTTCAACCTGCATTTTTTTGCATTGGAAAATGTTACACCTGCATTTTTTTACATAGGAAAACGTTTTTTCCTTCACTGTGTTCAATGTTTCCAAACCTGCAGTATTGCTCAACGTTACATTGGATCCTTCGCTGCCTCTACGCTTCCAACGCTCGGAGCTTATCCTGCCACGCACAGCTCACTCTGCCCACTCCAGACCTGCATTTTTTTCCTTCTTGGTCCAGCCGTTTCAGCTCCAGCCTTGCTGCAACCGTTTTCTAATGTTTCTTCACACATGGTGGCTGTTTGAGACGTGATGACAGTCCACACCTGGCCCCCTTCAACGTTGAAATTCACTTGGTCAGGGAAAGTCTTTTGTTTTTTATCATTGACTGTTAAAAACAACAGGTTCAATGCTTTTTTGCTGGCAAATTGCTGCTCTCCACCTAGCACCTCAACGTGGGACCCATCCTCTCCCTTTTAGAATTATTTGTAGGTTAAAATAATCCCTTTTTTAATGTTTTAAGGTTAAAAACATTCAATCATGGCATTGTAATAAATTTTGGGCTGCATTTTTGCTTGTATTTTGTCCTTCATTCGAGTGACAAAGACGGAGGGCGAGGTCCGGGGTTGGCAGGAGGCTAATCCCCCCTCGCAGTAAAAAAAAACTATGTCTAAAATTTGATGCCATTTCCAACGAGTAGTCACACGACACCCTTTGCACCCATTTAGAGCATTTTTTTTAATGCGTTTGCAGCATCTAGTGTATTTTTCCATCAGTTGCGGGAATCATTTTAATGCTATAACTTTTGACTCGCTACTCGTTTCTGAAAGCTTCCTTGGTCAAAGTTGCACGATTTTTCGTACACTACATGATGGCATTGCCAATTTTGTAAACACATTACTTTTATAAAGTGCCACATTGTGGGGGGGTTGCTTGTACTCTTGGGTTTCGCACGCAGACGCATTATCGGCCGAGTCCGACGTCTTGCTTTCGTACATCTTGCATCTTGCATTTTTTTCCATCATGGAGAGTGTTCTTTCTAGACGTGAGTGTCATAGGATCGCCTTACATCCTCCGCCACTTCTCACCGGGAGAGACCTATTCAGCTTGGCGTGCTTCCATGGAACATTACTTCGCCCACGAAGGTCTTTTACCCTTCTTGCTTGGGCTAGTTCCTGCACCCACTGATCATCATCATCTAGAGGACTTCCTCAACACTTGTGACCATGTCTTTGGTCACATGATGATGCATGTCTCTCGTTCTCTCTAGTTTCACGTGGCAGATTCAAATCCACCTCATCGTGTCTGGAGCATTCTTTAGTCCTTGTATGGAGACCCTTCACATACTGCCGCCATTTTTGTTGCTGCTGATTCAGTTGTCTCCTCCATTTCTTCGTGTGATGACAGTTCCACTGACATAGGATCGCATTTGGTTCTACTTCTGATGACGAGGATTGTGCATCCAGTTCTGATGTCGAGAGTACTACAGAGGACTCTTCTCCTCTTTCTCTCACTATTCCAGACATTGTTGTCACCCCCCACATCTCATCAGATATCGAGCAGTCTTCTACTCAGTCTCACACTGTCATTACACCAGCCTCCTTTCCACTTCTAGTGTGCGAGGCCCATTTCACTCCTCTACCTTCATTGGATGACTCATACCTATCATACATCGCTCTTCTGTTTGTTGAGCCCCCTCATTGGGACGAGTATCTGTCTGACCTTAGTCGTCTTTTCATAGAGTGTGATTCTCTTTAGGTTGCTCATCCATCTACAGGTGTTTCAGAGGAGTTCATCATCTCCGTTGTTGGGAGTGCCCCTTCTGGGACTCATACCACTTCCACTTTTCCGGAGACCTTCATTGATCCACCCTTAGCTATGGATCCCTTTTCTTTTGTGGAGGATGTTTTGTTCCCTTCACATCACTTGGACATCCTTTCTGTGGGTGTTCCTCTTCACTCTGACAGTTCTACGCACGTGGCATTACCTTCGGTTCCTTGGTACTCACTCGCTAGACCTATGTCACACTTCCATGCACCAGACTCAGAGTTCTTTGTGTTGCTACCTTCAGGTTCCTTTGTGGAGTGGGTGGACTTCCAGTACGTCATTTCTGTCCTTCCTAAGGGCAGGCACACAGTTCGTTGTGGGTGGCTCTTCTTCATTCCAGAGGCAGAGGATCTCGTCATCGACATTCTTTTGGGAGACCTCCTAGAGCTGCAGAGTTCAGATCCATCCATGGCATCTTCTGCATTCCTCTCATCTCCCTCTTCTTCTCTCTTCTTCTTCTTTCTGAGAGATTGCCTCCTTGTACATGGGTACCTTTTCAGGCTCTTCTATGGCCAGGACCCATTTTTTGCATCTTTCTTAGATTAGAGAGTGTTTTCTTCTCTTGTGGTGGATGTTTTTCCCACTGGGTTTTCCTTCACTACTTGGGACCTTTTTCTTGTGCATGGGTACCTCATCAGGCTTTGTGCCGGGACCCATTTCTCATTTCTGACTTACCACCTCATCCTAAGTTACGATGAAGGGGGCGTGTTAGTGTGTGTATTTTCCACATCATTAGGTGAGTCATCTCACTTAGTTGAGATCATAGGTCCATGTGTCATTTAGGGGTCATTATGAGATTCCCTTACGCATCAGTGCGTCAGTGTGTCATATGCATCATTGGGAGTTACACTTCTATTCTGGGAATGTAACTCCCCCTCTCTACTCGAGTTGTCATGATTGCAGCACTGAGGGTTACTCAGCACCTCCTATATGTACACGTCTTTTATCTATGAGATAGAGGAGAGTTTAATGGCTTAACCAGGTTCTTCCCGTTTTGTGGAATCTTTGCATGCACATTCGGTTGATGCTCGCTCCTCCCGAGATCTCTTCACGCTGCCGTTCGCACATCCATTGATGTGCACGTTGTCCCTCGTGATCCTTTCTTGCGGGTTTTCAAACCCTCTTTCAAGATTTTCATAGACCCTACCCTGTCTTATTTAACCACCCTCACCCTGCCACATAAGGGGCTGAAAAATCTAGAATCTCATGTGTTTTTTGCGATTTCTTCTTCTTGTATTTTTCTGTGAAGCTCTTATCAGCTAGATCAAATTTTTATCCCCTTACATGTCATCTTGTTAAAGTTTGGATTATAGTGGAGATTGTTCGAGGATATCATTTGTGCATGCTGTTGTTCTATTTTATATGTTTCTAGGTCTTCGTGGAACTCTGTCTTTTCTTTCAGCCATCCTCTGAACTATCTTTAGTCATCTTCAGATCTAGTTACCCATCATATTATTTTTTTAAGATTCTACATTTGTTCCAGTCATCGTTGACTGAAACTAATTTCCATTGACCCATACCCCCATGTCTATCAAACCTACTATTTCTACATCCTATATTGAATCCTATCCAACTTGTTTTTCATACCACTCACCCTCTTGCATCCTGACCATTTTATCCGGTTTCCAATCATCTATTTTAATATCTTAGAACTACTACTTATCTGATTTTTTTTCATCTTTTAGTCTACTCAACACTTGTCATTGTTGACCATGTTTTTTTACCTCGGGTCTCCATTGACCCACCCTTTATCTACTTCAGAGATACTACTTTTTACACCCTTTTACCCCATATGTGTTTTTTTATTGTTATTTGTAGTCCTACATCAATATTGCAATTGTGTTCTGTATAGCTCATGATTATCTCTTCTTTGGTTTCCATCGACTATTCCATCTTCTTCTGGGTCACTGCCTACCCTCCCTTAGTTTTTCATGTTTTTAGAATTTTTGTTATCAGTTATCATTTTAGTTTATCTCATCTTATCAGACCACCCCTTCAAATTTTTAGCAGTATATCTTTATTTATCATCGATTATCCTTTTGTTATTGCCACGTGTGTTGACATCCTTTCTAGTAAGATTTCACTTCTCGGAAGCGACTTCATTGAGCAACCCACCATATCCATCACCAATCCTTTTTAGTGTTTAGTCTTCACTGATATGCTAGTTTTTGATTCACAGCAAGGAGGATTTACTTTTTATGTGCATGTATCATCTTCATCCTCATTCACATCAGGAGGTTCGTAAACCCTCCCATTTTATGAGGTTTTCTTGATTTATAGTTTAGTCTTCACTAATTTGAAGCATGAAACATGAAATCTACACAAACAACATTGTTTTTATTCCTTGAGCTTCCAGTTACAAAAAATATTACGTTTTGTGGCATAACATCAACTTAAATTAAAGTTTATGGTACTATTGCATTTTTTGGAGAACGAGAAAACCACATTGAAATGAGGAAAACTATGACATGATTTCATAGAGGGGATCAATATGGAGGTATAGGTATAGAAGAGACCTTTCAAAGTGTCATAGAGTCTGAGAAATCACCCATTGAAGCTAATCCCTTTTTTCTATGAGGGATCTTAAGGGACTATCCCTTCGGTGCCATGATCCTCTAAGAACAATCTATCCTTTGACATTCCTATATTTTAAGGAGTATGAAAATGTGCAATCCCTCCTCTTATGACTATATTACAAGGACTAGTTACTATATGTATCATTTTAATGAGAACTCATTTTTTACTGAAGGAGATGAAATCAATTAGTGAATATGAATAACTACTCGTTATTATTATAAAACAAATCTAAGGAAACAACAAAAAAAATAAAAAATTCAATAATATCTTATTTATTAAAATTTTGAACCTCCTCTAAAAGGTTCTTTAAACATAGATTTTTCACCTCCATATATGAGAGTTAATATTTTGGCACACATATGAACAAAAATTTAAATGTAGACATTGATATTAAACAAATAATTACTTAGAGAAATCTTTATATGTTAAAGAGATTAGTTTTACTACTATGACGTTATTTGTAAAGATTCATGCACATTACATGCATTACTAACACATGATTTGTCATAAGACGATAAAATTGTGAGTATACAACACAGATAACTATAAAATATCCATAATGTCATATTGTCACATACACATCATATTTGTCTATATAATTATAGTATTGTTGACAAATTTTTCCCCCATGGGCCAAAATTATATAACAGGGTCCCAAGGTAATCACGAGCTCTTAAGTGGGGCCCCAAAGGTTTCAAACAGGTCACAAATAGTATATGGGGTCTTGGGGGTATTCTTAGGCATTCATGAAGTATTCAAGCTAATCCATGCCATTCAGGGCCATCTCGGGATTAGAACTCTATTTCAAGCCCAAAATAGAAAATATGATATTTTAGTGTTTCAAGCACTTATCCCTATCTCCCCCAGTTAAGAAATTTGAAAAAATTCCGTTAAGAATAAAAATATGTGCTTAAATTTCCTATAGGGGATTATTGAGGAATTGAACACAAAATAGGTCATCGAGTAGCTCGGCGAGCCGAGTCGAGAGGATGCCATTAGAGAAGATGTCTGTCGGCTGGGGAGTTTTGATTCCGGCCGGTCAGGTTGTAGGTGGGATCAGAAATGAAAATGATTTCAGATGAAATAAATGGAAACGTGAAGATCGCACACATGGACCTTGAAGGAAGCTCGAAGTTGAGCTAAGTAAAAAATGGGGGCTTCGTAGTCTGACATTTTTAGAATTTGAAGGTTTTATGGTTTAGAGTTTCAGTAGACAAGAAAGGAAAAACAAGAAAAAATCTTGAAACCTTGAAGTTTGAAAGGACTCAGGGGGTTTTCAGGGTTAACTCCCCTTTCGAGGTCAATGGTGCCGTAGATCGGGGGTGGCGGAGTCCAAACTCGAAACTCTAAATTTTAGACTTCTGAGGTCTCGGCAGGTCAGTCGGCTTAACAATGTCATGATCCCGAAAGGTGCAAACATCTAAAACCCGAAGTCTAAATTTATGACTTTGGGGTTTTGGAGGTTTAGATGTTTCAGGGGTTTGGCGAATGAACAGTGCTGTGTAGAATATGAATTCAGAGTCTGAACTATGAAATCTAAATTTAGGACTTCAGAGGTTTAAAATATCAAAACTTTAAACCTGAATCACTATTGAACAGTGTCAACAACCTCCAAAGCATCAAATCACAAAGTTCCAAATCCCTAAAGCTCAAAATTTTAGATTTCTGAGGTTGTGATGTAGGATCGGAGTCCAAAAAAGAATATCAACAACTCACATTTTTAATAGAATAAAACCCTCATCTTTAGATGGCCATAATGTTTAACCTAAGAAATCATAAAAGTGGTTATAAATGGACATGAAAAACCTATAAAAAAATCCTAAATGACTATGGTGTAACTCTTATCAGGCGTTCCAACTGTGTACAAGGAAAATTTTGAAAAATCTATGAAAATATGGGAGGAACATTCAAGAGGTCCCAAAGCTTGAACAACTCAATGGACCATTAGATAAGAGATAAACAATGATTCATTAATTTTTATGAATTAATCTTGAAGTAAAAAAGTAAATCTAGTTATCCTCTACTCTTGAAATCTTTATAAATGAACCTAGTTAGATTCTAAGTAATCAATTTGTGATCATCAGAATGAGAGCTCTCCATTAATGGCTAAAGAGCCACATGGTTTCTTCCATTTACTCAAATATTGAATGAAAATAGAAAATAAAAGCAATAATAGATTAATAAAACAATTGAAAAAAAGCTCTTAATCCTAGCAATAATACTATAGTTTAGCTAGAGAGGAAAAGTGTTCTTAGAAAATGAATTGTGGTAGTGGGTTATTTATAGATTTTCATTTCCAAGAATGAAAAGGTTTTGGTGCATGTGGGACAAAGGGATAGTCCAAAAGCCACTTTTATCTTTAGAAAAGTTTAAAACATGATCAGGGCTAACTAAACTTGGTTAAGCTAGTTAATCCTGATTAGAGAGGAATTAGGGGTTTGTGAGAGTTGTGAGAGGTGTAATCAATCACATGAAATGGATTGATGATCTAGGGAGCTAGTAGAGGCATTTTAGAATAGGATAACAATAGGGTTTATCTCATAAGGGTCTATATTACCTTGATTAGTTGGTTATAGGAAAAATATGACAAAAAGGATCTTGTAAACGATGAGTTAGAGAGGCCTAATTGATGAGGTGTCGTCAATTTGTGAAAAGGAGAATAGCTAGTGCAAAATTAGGAATAATAGGGCGTTGATAAAACTACAAGTGTCTATACTATCCACCTCAACACAATCAGTGCCACATACGGTTAAGGAGTGTTGCTACTCCACCTCAACAAACAAGGAAATTGTATGCATTCACTCAAAGGGTGTAGATGTTTTTTGTAACGACCCAAAAAATTCAACACACGAACAACACAGTAAAAGACATGATATTTTTTTTTTTACTTGCTTCACACATAACATGATGCAACATGTCATCACCAAGGATACAACTAACTCTATGAACAACTCGATACAAGGATGGCCATAAAAGCAACACAGAAACGTTCACACCTATCAAGGACAATATACTTCTCTTTTTTTTTTTGACAGAACAACATAGAAGCCCAACCACATGACACTCTCACAGCTAGGGCAAGCCACAGTAAGAAATGATTGGAGGTTATTTATTTTGATAAAGATGGTAATTTAATTCCATAAGGCCATCTATTCACACTTACGTTACTAGAACTCGTTCATGCCCTTATGACAACATCGGTTCACGTTCAAAAAACTTAAGGGAAGAAGGTCAAATGAGTTCACCCTTAAGACGTCATTAGTTCTTACTAAGGTTTAATTGAAGCTTGAGGTTTTATACGTAGTTAAATAACGCTCTTACTTAGGCTTCACCGAAAGAGCTTATCAAGAGGAAGCTACTTACTTTTAAATAGGCTGAGAGATAAATTGAGTGGTTTCAAAATTTTCTTCTCTTACTTGTTAAATCTTATTAGAAACTAACCATTGTTTTCCATTAAGCTTGTCTTTAGCGTTCACCAAAAGAGTAGTGTTTACTAGTTCAGTTAGGGATAACACGTTATATAAAATCACTTTGCAAGGATAGTCTCACTCTTGATTACTTAAGGTATTGTTTGTTTACAAGGGGATCTAAACCACAACATATTTCTTTGAATAAAACTTTTAGGTAACTTCTGTAAGGAAAATCCACCCCATTAAAGCTTACATATAACCCATCAATACAAAGTCTTAGAAAGATTTTAAATTAACACTTAATTCTCAAGATGAAGGTTTTTACAATGCTTATGCCAATGAAGAGATGGAATATTATTTCTCACTAAGAAGAGTTACCAGCCAAATTACAAAAAAAAGACAAAACTACTACTTCACGTAATTCTCCAAACAATTCCAGGCAAGAGGTCATATAAACTCTCTTTACAAGCAATGTTACACAAATTACAACACATTGGACATTTTTACAAGGAACTTCATAAATTGTACCGATGAACCTTTAACACTCCTTTCCTCTAGTCTACTAGCATAATCCATCTGCAAAAATATTAACTAGAGTCAGTTCGCTAGAACTGAGCATGTTAAGACTACCCATTGCAACAGTAAGCTAACATTTTATAATATCATGAAAGTAAAATTCTAAACTCAAGAATGGATCAAATCACAAACCACTAATCAATATGTTTCACAAGATGAAGAGATTTATACCAGCCAACAAGGAGGAATCCCAATATTCAAGTGAGAGAGATATTCCAAAGACAAACGAGGTGAGACCTTATTGGTGAAGACAACAAGGCTGAGAGTATTGAGATTTCAGTCATGTAATCCTATGGATTACGTGATTGAAATCTAACACCCAAACATCATTCTATTATTATTAACTAAAAGGATAAAGATCAGTCAGATGACTTAACATATTCAAAATCGCTTGGTAACAAGACTGCATTGACACACATCCTTGTTTTAGGAAGAATATAGGCCCCAACCATATATGAACACAAATCAGTCAAAGATTAAAGTTAACTTCACTCGACTGAATAAACCAACATACATATAATACTCACAACACAATAACTGAATATGAGGATTCAATATACCAAGTAATTCTCACCGAACCTAATTATTTTTCTTCAAGAATTTAAATAAATTAGATTTTATCCAACTAAATTACATTCAACAACTATATTTGGATTACACAAGCAAGAATCAAGAAGGAGTCTTTTCACCAAAGGTTGTTATTATCTTACATCACATAATCAGTAATAAACCCGTAATCCACCACTCGTATGATCATTGTAAGAGTTAAGGACTTAGCTCACTAAAATATGTAACTGAGTCGATTCCTACCTTTTCCATTTTCATACAAGTCTAACCCAATTCGAAGCAAGGTAACCATTCTATTTTCATACATATCTCAGTCAACACTTACTCAGAAAGTCCCTACCTGAATTATTGAAGGTTTGCTAAGCTACAAAATGGATTCAATAGAAACCCATTTCATTCGATACTTGAATTTAAACAAGCAAGGGATAGTCTGTTGAAAATATAAGTGAATCGACACAAGATCCTCTACTGTGACCCAACTCGAGTCACCAATCACAAGGTTAACAGTCAGTGAAGGAGGAATACAAAGCAAAATACTCTTCCTACGAACTATGCCTTCTCTTCCATCTCTAAAACAACATATGAATAGCTTGGGCATACCCATCTATTTCACGACAGTCTACTCGACCTATCCTCATAGTCAACTCCTTTTGAAAACATCTGCTACTACAGAGTTCGATTGAACTCTTTTATCTTATGATACAGTGACTCACGTCATAGGATCCGTATTGAGCAGTCAATATTTCACTCACGTAGGCCTCTAAGAAAACATCATGCTCACTATGCAAGGTCTACACACTGATTTAGCCCAAGAAAAGATTTTACCAAGACAAAAACAAACATCTAGCCTAAAACTGGCCATGAGTTGACAAATCTACAAATATCCACTAATGTTATTCATGGCTCAAGTTTATATCTGCTACTGCTGGTTTAGAAATCAAACTCAACGTCCATTGTTCACTATCATCTCTAAACATCACCCAAATTTTAAGAATTAAGCAGGAAACACCCAGGTTAAAGATCTAACACCCACGGTATAAAGCTTCAACCATTATTTTGCTATCACATAGCAGTTACTCTTTTATTTCGAAAAGAAAAAACGAGGCAGAAAAGAAACGTATACATGCTATCATAGTTACTATCAGGGTATGAAAAACAAACAACTCCCAACAGTCCTTCCTTTCCTTCAATCTAGGTCGATTCTCAAGGAAAAGTAGAAGCCCATTCTAAATGCCATAACAGATAAAAAAAAATAGAAGGACATTCAATTCATGACATAATAAAAGGGTAGCAGAAGATTGCAAGGGCAGGTTTAACATGCCTGGTTTAAAACGCCATCTCCATATGAATATGATTGTTTCAATGCAGTAGCTTGCCCTTAACCCAAAGTGCTCTGCGAGCTCGAGCTAGCGCCCACATTCACGCGGTGAAAAATAGCTACAAAGCCAACCCCATGATTTGAAGCTCAAACACAAGACATAAAGATTACATCACGCTCCTGGCTCTGAAAGGCATCTACCGTAATGATAAATAACCTTTTCCTCCATCAGGTTGAGGACATCATCAAACTCTCAGTGCAAACATTACAACTGTAGCTTGTAAGGTGTGATAATTCCAACAGAAAACTTTATGCCTGCCAACTTGGTGACTCGTTGAAGAAGCCCATATAATAGCAAAGCAAATTGTGTTTCATGAATATTCTGATATGAAACAAATCGGCCTCTATGAGGTTCTCTTCCATGGGTTACATCGTACAACAATTGTAAGATCTCAATAGAGAATCTTTGAAAATAAATTTCATCAGGTCTGCTGGTAACACCCTCACTGTCACATAATCGATTTTAAAGAACAAACTCAGTACATGATCTGGATCTGAAAAAAATATCCTGCTACCTTCATCTCCCAAGACATTTTCTCCAACATTGCATAGATCTCCTGTGCAAACCGTGGGTGTGATCTGTCACCTTGAAGGAGAATCCTGAATTTTTTGAGGTCATGCATGTCGATACAGAACAGATAACATCATAGTTGGATGACCTGCTTGTTGGAGGTGCTCACGAAGGCTTCTACTATACTGTAACGTGCCTGCAGCCTGGCTGGAAGCAGTGGCAGGTCTCTGCTGTGGATCCCCGACAAGAACACATCTCACAGCGCCCAATGAAAGCCTGGAGGTAACATGCCTAATTCCCTAGCTTGTAGCTTCATCTATGAACCACCATATCTGAACCCATGGAAACTCTAGGCGCTGGAATAACTCTGGTCATGAACTAGCCAAACAGTAGTGAACGCAATCTCAGCCTCACTTGCAAAAATCCTGCCTCAAGATTTGATCGAGCTTCTTCCATGTTAAATTCATCACCTGGATGGAAGTGAATTTCCAAAATGAAAAGGCAAGACAGCTCAACTAAAACTTTATCTCATTCTTCTACTACAGCTGCAAGATTTTGCAACAACTAATCACGACTGTGGTCGCGTGCAACCAGAACATCAGGATCAACACCAACGGTTCCTTGGGATCGCCCTGCGGCAACTATCGCACTTAACTCTCTCTGGAGGCCACTGATTTTCTGAGATAAGTTTACTTCTCTACCCTATAGCTGCTGCATATAGCCAATTACTTCCTCACGACACTTTCCTAGGAGAATTTCAGCTATATGCTCCACTGATACTACCTGTGCAGCATGATTTTGAGAACCCACACCCACCCTCGCAACATCAGGGTGATAGACCTTCATTTCACCATCAATGAATCCACTATCCAGAACACGCTGTAGCAATTCATTTGTTGTAGCATTTGATGGAGCGCAAACAAGCATTCGTGGTTTTGGGCAGGAAGGAGGCATCTAGGAGAAACCGTGAGAAAAATAAATTGACAGACAAGATTTCGATGCCTTCTCAACCACTCCACACGCAGACTAACCAAGGGAGATCTCACGCGGTCCGAGAGGATAAGCAAGCAGTCAAACAAGGAGCAAGGAAGATTTGCAAATCAGGGTTAGTAAATGCAGTACAGCCACCAGCCAGAAGACTCCATCACGTCAGGATTTAATAACTCCACCCTCCACGCCAAGAAGGAGGTAAAGTTGACCGTGACAACTACAAGTCTATGATATTTCCAAAAGGATCACTCATATACAACAAAGGTTATAGCCAAATCATGGACTTGTAGCTACGGGTTCACTTTCATATTTTAGAGCATGCTTGCACATAAGAAAGAGATATACATTTCATAAGGAATCATTCGCAAATCAAAGCAACGGGGAAAATGTTGGTCTACAGTTCATCTTTGGGGTATTGCACAATAATTCAATTGCAACTTCTATTAACTGAAAGCAAGTATTCAAGAATCTGTAATGAGGGACAGCTAACAAACTCCACGTTTTGAAAGGAATATCAACTGGAAAAAAAAATATTCAAACTCTAAGTAGGTGTCTAATGTTTAAAATTTTTACCGCAAAGGATGAGACTATACTCATATGCGTAAAAGAACAAAGAGCTTTATCAAGCACAAGTTTGTGACATTTAGGAGATGCAATTAATAATTCATCATCAGTTTTCATGCATGAATGATTTCACAAAACAAGAAGCACAGAAGGAGTAAGATGATTCCATGAAACATCCCAGGTTTAAGGGCAATTCAATGGAGAAACAACTATACTTATTCATCATGTTATAGCCTCTCAAGCACCAACATCTCAGCAGAATTGATATGGGTAATAATAATCATCTATAGCTCAGGAAGGGAATCATATATGCCTTAGGAAATTTTATCCTTTCAGATAAAAGGGAATATCAAGGAAGAGAGCTATAGTTGAAATCCTAAGTACATGAGAAGATTACAATGTTGCAGCCATTCAGACCTCACTTTTAGGCGTTCCTAGAACAGGTTGCATCTTAATCAGCTCGACGTGGCCCGAGAAAACTGGGGGGGGCATATATTCAACGATGGGAAAAAGCATTAAAATGTGGCCTAAAAGGCTTTAATAATTGAACACAAAATTTTATAATTTATTTACACAAATAAAACAAATATAACCGACATGAATTTATTACAATAGTTTTCTCCATAAAATTCTCATAAGCTAAGAGGTATAAGAAATTTTGTATGATTTACTATTCAACCTGAGAAGATTAAATCGCATGCAGACGAGCAAGCAAGAGGAAGAAAGAGTCGAATTATCCATTACTCCCAATGATTAAAACAACTTGCGAATAGGCTTAAGCAATCAAGCGAAGAAAACTAGAGGTTGACATTCCAAAGTGAACACGAAGCAGGGAACGACCATGGCACCAAAACGGGTAACCACTTCTTCAGCACAGGACAGGGTAAGAGTCACCTAACGATAGAAAGGGGAGTTCAATTCAGCATTCAATGACACGCAAAAGGACAAGGACGTAACAGCGAAAGTTGATGTTGAACAGGGCATTACATTTTTAATCAACGTCTTTATAGGAAAACCAAAACATACTTGTTGATGTGAGTGACGTGTGTCAAAGTTAAGAGGGTCGATCTCTTCCCAAAGGAAGGGCTTATCTTTCTGGTATGCTCGAGTAAATGTTGACGTTGCTGACAGGGTTTATTATTTTAGTCAAAATAATGAAATAAAATCGTCTCTTTGCCATTAACCATTCCGTTAAGTTTTCCACCCACATCCCATGGTGGTGTCACATCTGAAAAAATTTATTCTGGTGATTCATTTGGATAATTCATGTAGCTGCTGCCCTAAAGAGCTAGACTTGTCAATGTTAAAAAAAAGTTGGGCCCATTCATCACTGCCGTGATGTGGCAAACAATATGTCCATTCTCTACAAAATATTGGACGCTTCCAAAATTTATTTATTTTCATTTAATCACCGCATTATTTAATACATTATATTCTTCTGGATGGATCTTTTGTTTATATCCTCTCTCTCTACATATTCAATCTTAAAACATTCATCTAATTTTATGCTCTATTCCATAAATTTGTATTGATAAATTTTATATGATGGAATGTGGGTAGGAAATATATATATAGAATTATTATTATCTAATATTGACAGAATTTTGATTTGGGGGCTTGCAACCGAATATTGACTTCATCAGGGAATGGTGTAAGAGGAAGTGGTCCTGTAGTTTGGATGTGCAAGGGATGGGAAAGGATCGCTTCCTTTTCTGTTTCCAGAGGGATTAAGATCTGTAAAAGGTTCTTATTAAAGGGCCATGGTTTTTCGGGAAGGCGGCTCTCAGCGTTCGCTAGTGGCACCCAGGGATGAAAACAAGCTATTTCCCTTTTCTCACTAAGTGGATTTGATTTTATTGCTTGCCTCTTGTATTTTAGGATCCAGATGTCTTCCTTGGCATTGCCAGGTCCATGAGGGTGCTCATATTAGTGGACCATGCTACAAAGGCTCGTTCATGTTTAATTTTTTCCAGGTTGTGTATCAATGTTCTTGTTGGTGCTCTGGTGCCCTAGCATAATCTTCCTTCACTCCTCAAAATACAAGTTTGAACAAAAAATAATTATTGAAAAGTGTCGTGTTATATGTGAGAAATGTAGGCGTACAGGGTATGAGGCATCGGCTTGCCACTGCATTTCCTCGTCCTCTGTTTTGGAGCACCCTGTAGCCCAGCTTGAAAATATTGGGCCTGAAATGAAGACAGTAGTAGAAACTGTCGTTTTAAAGGTTGTCGGGGTCACTTTGTGCTTGAGGTATGTAATGGTACAACCAATTCACATGTTGTGCAGTCTGAGGTAGAAGACAATGAGGAAGAAACAAAGGAGAAGGAAGACTGTGAAATGGTACTTTGCTCACTAGAAAAGCCACATATCTCAATTTCCATTGAGTTTGGCGATGTGGAGGGGCTGCCGGCCTACATGGCTCCACGCGTGGATAAATTTTTAGACCATATTGGCATGTTGAAACTTCTGCTCAGTTTAAATTCAAAAAATCCATTAAATGCTATTCTGGTAGAACCTTCAAAGTGGGTCGAGGTGTAATGAAAGGATGGAGGATGGCAAGTTTGATGAACGAGCCGTTGAAGGCCTTCGAAACAATGATTTTTTGAATCAAGAGGAAGAATTGTGTATGCCACGTTTGACAGTTGTTTGCAATTTGGGGAGGCGGTCACCCATTTTAGTGTTAGATTGGACGATGGAGGTGTGGATATGTCCCCGACTCCTTTTGAAGCATCTCGGATTGATGGCGGTATTTTGGTGGACCTTGGACATTCTTAATATTCATAGTAACAAGGCCAGTTTTTAATATCTATTTAAGTACATTATTAAATTATATTTAATTATTTTAAAGTAGTTTTATAAGATGGTGTCAAAAACTAAATATATTACTCAATAAAATATATAACAAAATTAATTTTGGTTCTATCGTCCCAATCACTCTCCTTATCACAATTCAAGTATTTGGGACACATTTTCTAACTTATGCGATGGAATTCAGAGTGAATTAAAAAAAAAATCCAAAATGCTTCATTTCTTCATTATTGGTACCAATTTAACTCACATCAAACAATTCGGAATGTATTCCCTTGGTAAATTGAAAATTCAATTTGGATTGCATGTGATTAGACATAAGCATTCATAATAAGTTTCCCACATCAATTAGTTTTCTTACTCCACCACCAACTTGGAGTTGAACAATTGATGACAACTTGATAGAAAACTCCCTTCTACGAGTATTTGCAATGAAAAGTAGTGACATTGCAGTAATGACTCCAATTCACATATACCTATAATATCCATATTGTGAGAGAAGATAACACTATTTGATAACCTAAAGATATGAAAGGGAACAAGATCTACTCTTATATCCATGGCTACCTCAGGTTGTATACTTGTTGGCTGCATTTGGTGAAACAACTGGGATGGTTCAGTGTCATAATAAAGACACTTTTTTCAGTAAAGGGCTCCTCATATTTGGATGTCACCAATGTAACAAGTAAATTTCTTATCACTTCAATGCTTTGCTAACATGGTGTTATATACATTGTAAAATCATATGGTTAGTGCTAGTCTACGCTCTAATGTATGGGTTACATGGTTAGTGTTATAATACAAGAGGGTTGTTTTATGATTCCTACTAATTTTAGTGACCTAACAACATAATAAGATAAAATACAAAGAGGGTGTGGTGTTGCTTGAAAACAATCATGAGTTCTATGTTTTGTGAAAGATGACATTTAGGTTTTTTATGTTTATTTACAACCTCTTCATATATATATATATATATATATATATATATATATATCATATAATAAGTTAGAAAGAAACTCAAGAATCACAAATGGAATGTTGGGGAATTAAATCACTACAATATTTATTTGTCTACAAACCAACAATCTTCATGCTAGTAATGCCCTTTTAAATTTCTCTAATAGGTTATTGTTATGAAGAGAAAAGGGAGAATTGTTTCTTGGGAATTTTTGTAATTGTTTATGTTATTTTCAATTATTGCAAAATAACATAATAACATGATTATTATTACTTCTTTTTAAGTTTCTAATTTTCTACATAATTTGGAATATTTTTCACATTCATAACATCATTTTCCCAAATCTTTGCACTTCCCAAATCTGAAGAAGTCATGAAATATTTACTTCCTTTCTCAACCTAAAACAGGGCCAAAAATCCTCTTTCAAACACATACTTTCCTTCATCATGTTTTAGACAAAGATCAACAATCAATTTAAGAATACCCCACATATTCGAAGTGTTCAAATGGAGTTACATAGAAAACTCTATGGGTTTGTACCTGATTAACCAAAAATGGAAAATATGTACGCTAGTTAATCTAATCTAGGAGAACATATAATAAGAAACTAAAAAAATAAAATTAATAGCCTAAATGTGTTAGAGAGAGTGAAGAAGTGAATCATCTAATTCAACGAAGTGATCAAACTGTGTCATAGAGCTGATTGGAAAATATAAGAATAAGAATGAGTATGCAGGAGCCCCATAAAGGATGGATCTATGTTATTTCTTTGGACTAGAGATCCTGGAGAAGGAGTGGGATGCTCTTGTATGTAAAATTGGTTTCATGGTTTGTGAAAAATCTACAGAAATAATCTTCATAGGTTTTAAAAGTGGTTCGAATTTTTTTTTTTGGTCACATGAACGTCACTGTTGTAATTCATATATCATTGGTATGCCAAGATGAAGAAGAGACCTAAAAACCCTTACACACATCAATTTCTAAAAAATAAAAATTCATATGCAAGGGTCGGACTAACCTCAACTGCCAAAATAGTGGACTTACTAACTGAGCACTGCACTACATTTCAGACCCAAATGTAGTTCTTTGTTTGTGTGTGTGTGTGATCATGACCTAGGTTATTCTTGTTCCAATCACTCTTTTTGATGTAATGAGCTAACTATGTGTAGAAAAATGTAATATAATGGTGCACAGAATAGAATAAATCCTCCCCCCTATGTTGTGTGTGATGTATATGACCCAAGATTTGTCCATTGTGATGGAGCTATGTGGATGGAATAATTTCGAATGCAATAGATGATTGTAAATCTAGATAGAGTGATAATAATGATAGTGACAGGTGATAGAAAAGTGACAGGCGAGCATGAGAATTAACAAGTAGCCTTTCTTCGTACCCGACCTCTCGGGGTCGTGCCGAGACAGTTGGTGGAAATGAAATATATGTGGGTGTAGACTAATTATTTGGGAAATCTTATATCCTCAACACACAAATAATGGGATCTGCGAGTCTAAGGCAATAGAGATTCTCTCCTAACCTGAACTGGTGTAATGGATTGTTCAGGATATAATAGCTACTCGGAGGCTCCAATCAATGTCGAGATCTACCTGAGATCCTATCTATTGGTTGTTGGATGCGTGGAAAGTGACCTGTAGGTGCTTCGTGTATATTTCTAGACAAGGTCATAGAAAATGGTAGTAAGATATGTAGTGGATTTGTAGGAAACTATGGGTGATTTTTTTGGTCTAGCCCAGAAAATGTTAGCTTGATTGGATTCTATGCTTAATGCGGAAAATTGTGTTATGATATTTGGTAGGAGTGGTGAAGATCTAAAAATCAGCGTACGTAAAAACTAGTGTTAATGTTTAACTAATTAGTCAGGTCCGTTGGGTTGTGGGACCTGGTGATCACAACCATGAGTTCATGTATTTGTTGTGGACATGTTATGGTGATGTGAAGAATCAATCTCTTCTTCTAACTATCCAATAGTAATAAGATTTTTTCAACTTATATGTTTAATACCAGGAGTTGTGAGATCTTCTCATAATACCTTACAGGTGTTCTCAAAACTTGTATATGTAAGCCTGTGTCTATTTAAATGAGAATGTCTCCTACATTTGGCTATGGAACTAATGAATCACAACCAAATATTTTCTCTCTTTCAGGTTTTTGTATGGTTATGTGGATATCCTAATCAAGGAAATCTATAGTTTGGTTGATTTGACCAGAATGTGTATGCTTTGTCATCTACAATACTAAATTTTCTCAATTACTCACTAACTGTTTGTGGGTTTGTTTTTATTTGAAAGATGATGAATTCTAAGAACTTGATCTATATCCATTAATGTTGTGAAGATATTTGGCTGAGGTATATTACTAGTTCGAATATGTAATTCCTGGGCTGTCTGGGTCCCGTAAATTTCATGCAAGAGATAACCAAACTTTAATTGAAAGAAATAAACTAATTATGAAAGATATATCTACATTATGCTTATATTCCCTTTTTTTTTGTATTTTTAATGATTTGAATTTGAACTGAAATTTAAAGAGATGTTATTCTATTATATTCAGATAATGAACAATTAATCTAATAACAAAATTTAAACAAGCAAGGTAGCCAGATGTAGCTATTTTCCTGTACACTTGTGAATTTATCCTAATATTAAATAACTAACTAATTTAATTGAAAGACGCTTCAATCTTACCTCAGAACTAAGGAATAAGTCTCAACTTCTCAGAAGCTATCATTATCCCCATAGGTTTCCTGGTAATACTAAAAGCAAGCTTAACTGAAATAAAATGAATTGTCTATTCTATTTGATATATTCTAACTACAACTTCGACAACTCAAACTTGGAGTTTACAGAAAAATGGAAAATCCAATTATATCGTGACTTTTCCCCTCAATGTGATCTCTTCATTCCTTCGTGTTCTCATGAATCTAGAAAAATGGGAATGTGACAACGGCAATAGGAGAGGATGTTCGAACAGTGGCAGATTGGATGTAAGACTGAACAGATAATGCAAGTAGGAGAGGGATCAGTGCAAGAGAACAGAGATTGAATATTCAATTCCTAACAGGGATTGTTACAAGGATAAAAATATAAGCATATCTAAATCTGTAAGACTTATGCTTCTTGTGGACAAAACAACAACCTATAATTCTAATTAGAATCAAGATTCAAATGGACATGATCTAGAATAAAAAATGTGGAGCCTTGAACTGAGAGGTTGAAAGCTTTACAAAATCTAAACTTGTTGAGACTTATTGAAGAGCTTTCTAAACACACTGAATAATAATTCATAGAGGGAGAGGGGGTCCATTTTCTTGTAAAAAAGCTTGGTACTTTATAGCACTTTGATTTACTAGAGGGTAAGGTTGAATTGAACTCTTCTATTATAAACAAAGAGGAATTAGTATTTACCAGACGGCTAAATGGTAAATGTAAGCTAGAGTGGTTGAGAAATGTGAGCGATATTTTATTTTTTATGTTGAAAAAAGCATCAAAAAGTTCTGGAAAATGTGCACAGAACCACCACCCTATGCAGAGCAGTGGTTACAGGACCGCTGCCCTGTCCTTGGTGGTGGTCACGTAACTAAAGACCAAAATGCAAGGTTGAATTGAACTCTTCTATTATAAACAAAGAGGAATTAGTATTTACCAGGCGGCTAAATGGTAAATGTAAGCTAGAGTGGTTGAGAAATGTGAGCGATATTTTATTTTTTATGTTGACAAAAGTGTCAAAAAGTTCTAGAAAATGTGCACAGAACCACCACCCTATGCAGAGCAGTGGTTACAGGGCCGCTGCCCTGTCCTTGGTGGTGGTCCCCGTAACTAAAGACCAAAATGCAAGAAAAGAGAGGAACAGGGTCAGAACAACAGCATGCGAGAGGCTGGATAAGGAATTTTGGGATGCAAATGTATAATTGACGTGTTATTTTCTAGATTTTGAACAACTTGCGAAGAGATCCATGAATCATCATTGGGGTTTTCTGTAACCTCTTTACTGGTAGTACAGTACATATAATTTTTGGTACATACATATTTCCCCCTCAGGATAATTGTTTTAAGCCATGAAGGGGCATAAAATGGTGGGTTCGAGTATGGCGGTGCTAGAAATGGGGAGTTAGATGCTATAGCTAACATACCCGTGTGTCAGAGTGTATCTCCATCCAGATTCCCGCTAAGTGCAAAATGAAAAGAAGAACTCAAGTGCAGATGGATAAAGAAATCAAAAAATAAATACTAAATTAAAATGAAATGAGGACTTACCCATTTACATGGGGATAAGAACTTATCTCCATCAGCTCTTCCAAATCTGTGAAAAAAAATTCAAAACAAGGTTAAAATGTTATATATATATATAAAACATGAGCTCATTTTTCTATTCATTTGCGCATGTATTGATTTGGCAAGTTTTGAGCTCTGGGACCCATGGTAACCGTTTTCGACGAGAGTGTAGTCAAAACGTTCATTGCGAGATTTTGATCATGCCTCTGAGAGCAAGACATGGACCCTGCAAAGTCTCAGGTTAGTTTTTCTCAATTCAATGTTTTTAAACCTAAAATATATAAATTTTTAAATATTTGTCTTGCGGGGGAGTTATTTTAAAAAATATTAGTGTTAAATGAGTCTCTAGGGGGGGCACCCATAGGGTAGGATTTTATCTTAGTCAAAATGGTGTATTTTGTTATTTTAAGGCCATTTTTAGGCGTATTACGATGTGCACTTTGAATCAGGCACAAGACTGCCACCCTACATAGAGTGGCCCTTGTCATGAAACTGACACCCTATGATGGTGGCGGTCACAGGACCACCACCTTTATATGGTGGCAGTCACAGAATTGCCACTCTGCACAGGGGCGGCGAGTTCTAGACAGAAAGTGAAAACATATGCCTTAGTTAATTAGTTTTTGATATTTTTGACATTTTCTCCATGTATTTTGATGAGATTATCTATTGGACTATGTTGCCAACTTGCTCTTTTTCTATGTGTTTTGGGTAGATGCAGAAGAAGGAGGGAGTACATTAGGTGGAGTAGATAGAGGGAGTGTGATTGGATCCTGGAAAGTGTTAGACTTCCTGAACTCAGGATAGAGTGAGACACTCTGCAGAGGGCCATGGTATTTTGAGGATTTCAACGGGTTCCTCATGTTGCTCCCTACTTAGTCACATACTGTGTGGAATTATTCTTCATACTGGGATGTGGACCAGGAATACTATTTTGGTTTCCAGATGTTAGGGGTGAGTGGACTATCACCCTAGAGGATGTCTATCGTAATACTCGGGGGTTCCGCTTCTTGGGAGGTGGTGGTCTCTTAAGACACCAAGATACTAGGTCTTAGATGGTTTAGTGGGCTACCTATATGGGATATGATGTTCGTCTCCTTTGTCTCGAAGAAGGGGGTGAAGGTCTGATATCATTGTTGCTTCTCCTATCCCTATCATCCATGTAAGGCTATTATGGGTATCTTGGCCTCATGGTTGATTAAGGATAGGGGAGGATATTCTCTCTTATACTTCTGAGGCTCCTATTATTACATAGATATGAGGGCCATGGATGTACTTATGCTTGGGGAGTTAGACATTATTGGGACTACATACCATGACTTATACAAGATGGTCAGGTTATAGGGGGTAATCCTTGATTCATCCCACTCTAGTTATGAGTTGGGTGTATGATCACATCGTCCCCTATGGAAGGGTTATACTAGAAGAGGATCTGAGGGACTATTTGAATAGCATGACGTGGATGGGGATGATAGTACTTAGGATGCCACACCAACCAGTGGCTTCATTGACTACTATAGATATGAAGGTCACTCCTTATCAGGCCATGGTGGGAGTATGGGGAGAGGAGACACATATATTAATTGCCTTCTCTACTATAGGTTAGTTAGTAGACATGATAGAGACGGTGGAGGGTCCACCCATTTGACCGAGTCCCTCAGTAGTTTTTCCTCCCTTACATTGATATCCTTCCTCCAACGAGGGCTAGTATACAAGACTATTCGCGAGGCTCCGGGGAGGTCCTATTAGAGTAGATTGAGGTTGGACCACCGTTACTCCTAGAGTTCCTATTATGGTTAGGTGAGTGGTTTGGGCTCGAGCAGTAGCTGGTGCTCCTTGAGAAACCCTTACTTCAGATCGGAGTCAATTCCTACTTTCAGTTGGGGGGGAGGATGAGCTTGTTCGATGTGGACTCAGACTCTGAGGAGTTCATAGGAGGGGAGACTGAGGAGGAGACAATGGGAGGTGAGTACCAGTGGGATGGCCAAGGAGGATGACAACGATTCTAAGTGGCATGACACTCAGGATATCTTGAGGGTTGAGAGGGTGGAGGCAGGGTGCAGAGAAGGGTGACCTTTATTTCAAAGGAGTTGCCTTCTTAGGACATTTCTTAGAGTATGATGAGTCCCATGGTAGGACATCATTTATTTCTAGTATTTAGGGGAGGCTCTGTAATCGAGTAGCAATGTTAGTAGCAGTCGCAAATCCTAGAGACCCTACCTGAATGCCTAAGGATCTGAGTGAGTTTCTACTCCTTTCTCGACCTTGTTAGTTAGAGATGTTTGGTTTACGTTTATTTTTTCGTTGTTTCATTTGTTTTTGACTTGTTTTTGGTGATTTTATAACTTGTTATTTCCCTTTTTATATTTACACTGACTATTGAGGGATGGCAAGATTTGATTTTCCAGGTGTGTGCCGACACCCTGTCGCTTCCCTAGGGGAATAATCGGGCTCATCTTACTAATTATGTCGGAGATCCTTTAGCATCCAACCCATACATTGATGTGTTTTCCCCTATCTGGAAGGAGGCAAAGTTATTGACCTCCCTTCATACTGAGCTAGCTGGATACAAGACTATTGAGCTCCTGATGAGATGGAGTCTTTCTTGTAGTGAGACCATAGCTAGTGGCCATGATCATGAGCCCTCATTTCATTCATAGCATCGTCATAACAGGATCCCTAGACACGATCGTGCACCCTCCAAGGGATCCCACAGGGATTAAGAGGCCATTTCATCTCAGTGATTTTTTTGAATGTTTATATGAGTGTATTTGTATTTTTCAGGATCATTAAGCTGTTTTGACCATGCCTAGTGCATGATGGCATTGTATGTAAAACACGATTCTTTTATATATATATATTTCTTTTTGGATCTAGATCTTCTTGTATCTAGAGTTTTGTGATTCGTTTCTCATGTGTACACTAGATGTTTTTCGAATCTCTATTTTTCTATGCCTTTCAGAATGTATGAAATAGATGGCAGTGATAAAAAGTGTTGAACATAATGTTTCTCTTATTATTTGTAATGTTTCTATTTGATAATGCATACATACTGTGGTACTAAAATTTTGGCTTCTTTCGGCAATAATTGTTGCTTCTTCTTGTTTTGGAAAAACATGATGAATGTGTAGTGATAATGAGATGAACTTGCCCCACTCCTAACTCCACGCAACTAGTAAGATGCGAGGGCTCAACACCGAGAGTTGGGAAGGGCACAAATTTTATGAGTTTGAATGAATGGAAATGATGAGAGAAAGACAAGGTATTGATGGAAATCTAATTTAGGTCCTTGCATACTTATTCCTACTCAAAAATACTACATAGTTCAGAATGCAACTTACTTTCCAGTTTATCTAGACTTAGATCCATGGATGGCAATTTGGTTAACAAAATATGGTTTCGAGGATTTGGTCTCCTTCAAATTTGGATACTTACTTTCACTTAATACACTTTTCTTTGTATTTTTAAAATACTAAGATTCATTAATTTACATGAATGTACCTCGTACGCCCTGCCTCATGCTACTAGTAAGAAGTATGGGCTCATCACCAATGGTAGGACATAGGTGAGTAAGGGCACTTCTTTCCTTTCTCAAACTTACACCACTAGTAAGAGATGCGGGCTCATCACCGAAAATTGGTGGGGCAAAGAAGTGTGTAAAATAAAATATTCTATTTTGTTTAGTATTTTTATTTAATTTGGTTTTGACATTTCTGATTTGTGATTTTGGAATATCCTCATTTCAAAGAGATGTAAGAGGGATAAATGTGACACCAAGAAGCTTCTAGAATAGACCATAGGTAAGAACAATTTAGACTAGTAGGAGAAATGAGTATGACCAAGTATGCATGCCTTGGTATGGTTTTTGTCAAGACTTTGTCTGTCGAATTGATGAAATGATTTTGAAACTATTTGATGATATTATGAAAATTGAAGAGATATGATTTGAATGTTTTTGCCAATATTCTCATAAGCTTGTAATAAATTGGTTAGGAATAAGTTCCTTGACCACAAAATTTATGAAATGAGTGAACAAAATGAAACAAATGAGTGACTAATGCAATCTAGGTAGATATAATATACAAATGGTGATGCTGATGACTTATGTGTAAAACCGCTTAAGATGCAAGGAATTGATAGTTTCATTGAATTCCTCACCTTCTAGTGTAAGCAAGAGATACGCACCATTTCCGTAGTCTTTCATGACTTGGTATGGGCCTAACCACTTGGGCCGTAATTTCCTTCCTTCGCCAGTTTTCTTATCAATCCGGCTGTCTAGTCTTATAACTAGATCTCTCTCATATATTTGTCATTCGTAAACATTTTTGGTATATTTCTAGCACATCCGGTTAGCATAGGCTCTGTGCCATTGTTCGGCATTTAACCTGGTCTCATCAAGGATTTCTAGTTGAGGGAGGCGTGCCTCTCTATAGGCTTCTTCTCCCAAGATCCCTTGTAATGAGATGTGGAGACTAGGTATTTCAACTTCAAGTGGGAGAACTGCTTCTGCCCCAAATACCAATGAGAAAAGGGTTGTCCCTGTTGGTGTTCTTATTGACATTTGATAGGCCCATAAGGCAGGGTATAATTTTAAATTCCAGTCCCGTTTGTTCTCCTTAACTGTTTTGAGGAGAATATACTTTAATGTTTTTTTTTGTGGCTTCAGCCTGTCCATTGGCTTGAGGGTAATAAACAGAGGTCGTATGATGGTTGATCTTGAATTTGCTACATAACTCACATACCTCATCATTTTTGAAGGATGTGCCATTATCTAAGATAATGACTTGCGAGACACTGTACCTGTAAATGATTTGATTTAAAATGAACTTAGTGATTACAGAACCTGGTACGGTGGTGAGAGGCATGGCCTCTACCCATTTAGTAAAATATTTTGTGGCAGTGATTATAAAGTTATGGCCATCTATTGATGAGGGAGATAATTTCCCTATCAAATCTAGGCCCCACATGGAAAAGGGCCATGGAGTTACGATTAGTTGTAGAGCTTGTGCTGGCATGTGAATCTCATGGGAGAACTCTTAGCATTTATGACATTTGTGCACAAATTCTACTACGTCATGTTCTAGAGTAAGCCAGAAATAGCCCATATGATGTATTTTACGAGTAGTGGCGTGGCCACCGAATTTGCCTCCACATATCCCACTATGGGATTCATAAAGAATCTTTTTTGGATTCTTTCGTGTCAACACATCTTAAAAGCATTCCATCGAAGGCTTTACGATAGAGTACCTATTCTAAAATAACATATTTAGTAGCAATAATACATAACTGCCTTCTTTGTTGCGATGTGACACCTTCTGGGTATGTGTGGTCCATGATGAAATTGATGAAGTCAGTGTACCAAGGATGTATAGATATGGGGGGCCTGGTTTCGAAAAAATATATGCATTCATCAAGAAAGTCTAGGTCTACCAAATCGCCTCCATCTAACATATTGTTAACTAACCAGTCTATAATGATTTTTCCCTTAATGGATTTCTGGTTTACAAATGTTAGTTCAAACTCACCTATTATTCTTATGAAACATCCAACCTTTTTAGATAATGACCCTTGCGTGAGGAATGTCTGTAAATGATCTGTTTTTACAATGACCCTTATTTCTTGATTCAACATGTAATGTCTTAAAAAAATTGTTGTGAAGACTATGGAAAGGCATTCTCTTTATTCCTGTGTGTAACATGTTTCATAATCAAGAAATGTTTGGCTAATGAAATAGACTGCACGTTCCCGTTTATCATTATCTTCTTGCTCGCCAACATGCAGGCTAGTGAGCACCAAGTTTCCCATTGGTCGTTTGATGGTGGAATAATTTCCCGATGAATACAAGACAAAAAGATGACTCCAAATACACATTTCTAGGAGTAATGCATTAGCATGGGAGGAGAGTAAGAAGCATTTAACTGCTTTGAAGACCTTGTTGCATTCTTCTCTCGATGGATGGTAATGGGAAGTTATATTTGGGGAAATCTTTATTAATGTCCCAGAAGTCTATGCAAATGCGTATCTTCCCATTCTTTTTTAGAAGAGGGACGATATTAGATACCCATTGTGAATAGTCGATTATTTTGATGAATCCCACTTGGAGAAGTTTCATTACTTCTTCTTTCACCATGAGAGATACTTTTGGTTTCATTGGTCTCGAATTTTTCTTGATTGGCTTTGCATATAGTTTGGTGACAAGATTGTGTACCATGATATGTGGTAAAATTCCCAACATTTCTTTATAATTAAATGTGAAAGCCTTTTGATATTCCTTGAGGATCTAGGTATGTATTTCTATCTCCTCTAGAGTTAATGAGGATCCCAACTTTAAAATCTTTGGTTCTTCCTCCATTCCAATATTTATGTCAATCGTTACTTCAATTAAGGAAGCGTCTCCTTATTCAAATTTAGGCGGGGCCGAAAGTAGTTCCAAAACTTCTCCATTCTATACCTCATATATTTTGAGATTCTTTTACGGGGGAGATTTTATCATGGGATTTCCAAAATACGAAGAGGAAGATGGGATTAGCGAGAAATATCCTATGTGATGAGCGAGATGTAATTCCGCATAGGTATTTAGATATCGAAGAGTGACCTTATCACTGTAAAAATGATCTAGGATGGTAAACTCATTTTTAGCTTCTATATGTGTCAAGATCGGGGCTATTGGTATTTTATGCACCAATGGTTCAGTACGAAGTGATACCATGAAATTTATATTGTCCAAAACAATGCTTGGAGTGAACTGAGAAGATGAGGTTGCTATTGAATCAGTGAGAAGGTTCTATTCTTGTGGGATTTCCTCGATTGATATGAATTCGAATCCTTTGGTTAGATCTCATAACACCGTTTTATAGAGTTGTAAATGTTCAGCTCTAGTCTCGTATACCTCAGATACTTGGTTTGCAACTAATTGTGAGTCTCCTAGTACTCTAATGTTATCAATGCCCATCCTTTTGGATATGATAAGGCTAAGGAGGAGGGATTTGTACTTAGCCCCATTGTTTGTACATTCAAAGTTTAACTTAAAGGAAAAAGGAAGGATATTTCCCTTGGGAGAAGTAAAGATCATACCTACCCTAGTGCCGAAATGACATCTAGCTCCATCGAAGTGGAGGGTCCAATATTTTCTTTGAAAAATGGATGTTGGAACATTCTTTGTGTCTGCTTCTTTTGCCTTGGTTACTTTTACCATTCAAACTTTGTCTGCTGGAAGGGAACTAATTCCTAGGGTACATCCTATACCCATGGAATCAAATGGTAGGAGAATAGGTAAATATTTCTCTAGTAACTCAACAATGTTTGCAGTAGTTCCTAATGATATTGTCTCTATGACGTTAGTCTCATTTTTGAGTGCCGGAATACCTTTGACTAGATTCATGATTTCTAGTTCTGTTGTAGGTATCATGTTTACCTCTGGCTTTGAACTGACTAGTTTGTTAATTTAATTCATTGGGAGTTCAAAATCAGAGTGAATACCTAGTCTCTTTTTTGTTAGCAAACAAGAGATAAAATATGCGGATTAATCCCTTTCAGAATCTCAACAGTAGAAACTAATATGCAGAAAATATTACAGATCTCAAATAAAAGTGCAGAATAAATAACACAACATAGAGAGACAATATTTAACATGGTTCACCCAATTTGGGCTACGTCCACCAAGAATCACTTGCTCATATTTTATTACAAGCCTCCACTCTCTCAATACAATACCCAGATCCATTTGGATCTATGCTCAACAAACTCTACAGAATTCACACCCGAATTCAAAACACATCTACAATACATTTGCTTACATTTCTATCATATGCATAAGACCATATAAATAGAAAATTGCTTAAGCAGTTTGATACAAAACCGTGGGTATCAAAACAATGGGCAAAAAGCTGTGGGTATCAAAACCATGGGCAGAAAACCGTGGGTATCTAAACAATGGGTACCGAAAAACCATGGGCTCAAAAATAGCCCATAATGGTTACCCATTACCCATGGGTTAATAAACCACCCATGAAAATTGTCTTCGGAGGCTTCGCCCCCAAAACCCTCTGACCCGCTCACCGGTGAGCGAGACCGCCATAAAAATACCCGAGTGCAACACATAGAAGGTGTACCAACCTCTAACATGAAAATAGGCTCCACAAACATAACAATCTCCCACTTGGAGACTAATTTACACTGAGCAAGCTTCTCAACCCTTCACTGTCATCCGCGAAGGCCAACCAAAGCTGAACATAGCTTTAGTTTATCCTTTGTGACCACCTTGGTCATCATGTCTGCAGGATTCTGACTGGTATGAATCTTCTCCAACTTCAACTTATCTTCCTCCAAAGTTGTCTTGATGAAGTGATATCTCAACTGTATATGCTTATTTCTAGAGTGGAAAGCAAAGTTCTTAGCTAGGTGTATAGCACTTTGAATAGAACTATGCAACTTACACTCCTCCTGCTTATGCCCCAACTCCTCAAGCAATTTTTGTAACCAAATCATCTCTTTGCTTGCCTCTGTGGCAGCAACATACTCAGCCTCCGTGGTTGAAAAAGCCACCAGCTTTTGTAGTCATGAAATCCAGTTCACTATTGTCCCACCTATAGTGTAAATATAACCTGTCGTGTTCCTCCTACTATCTACATCTCCAGCCATGTCTGAATCTACATAACCACATAAAGTGGTGTCTGATCCACTGTAGCACAAAATTGTCCCCATGGTCCCTCTCAAATATCGAAGGATCCACTTTACTACTTGCCAATGCTCTTTACCTGGATCACTCATAAATCTACTCACAACTCCCACTGCATGGGCAATATCAAGCCTAGTGCACACCATAGCATACATCAAACTGCCAACTGCTGATGAGTAAGGTACCTTGGACATCTGGTTTCTTTCCTACTCTGTCTTGGGACACTGCTCCTTTGATAACTTAAAGTGGCCTGCCAAAGGAGTCCCAACCGGTTTAACATCCTGCATATTAAACCTCTCTAAGACCTTCTTAATGTACTCTTCCTAAGATAAAGTCAGCTTCCATTCCTTCCTATCTTGAGATATCCTCATACCAAGGATTTGTTTGGCTGCACCCAAATCCTTCATAACAAAGGATTCACTTAGCCGCTTCTTGAGTACTTTTATTTCCTACATGTTTTTACCTGTAACCAGCATGTCATCAACATATAAACACAGGATAATATAAATTCCATCCTCAAATTTCTTTATATACACAAAATGGTCAGAATGACATTTGATATAACCTTACTCCATCATGAAGCTATCAAACTTCTTATACCATTGACATGGAGCTTGTTTCAGGCCATACAAGCTCTTCTTCAGTTTGTACACCATCTCCTCTTTACCTTTGACCTCATAGCCCTATGGTTGCTGCATATATAGTTCCTCCTCCAAATCAACATGGAGAAATACAATCTTTACATCAAGCTGTTCTAAGTGCAAATCTTCTGCTGCAATTATTCCTAGAACAGTTCTAATAGAAGTCATTTTTACTACAGGAGAAAAAATCTCATCAAAATCTATACCTTTTTTTTGTGCAAAGCCCTTGACCACAAACCGGGCCTTATATCTTTTCTTTCCTCCTTCGTCATCTTTGAATCTGAACACCCACTTGTTCTGTAATGCTCTTTTTTCTTCGGGTAGCTTCACCAAATCCCATGTCTGGTTCTCCATGAGAGCCTGATGCTCCTCATCCATGGCTTGCTCCCACTTCTTCCTGGCATCTACCTGCATTGCTTCATCAAAGTTCTCTGGCTCTCCACTATCAGTGAGTAATAAATAATAAAGAGAAGGAGAAAAATGTTCAGGTTCTCTTCTTACCCTAGAAGACCTCCTCAATATAGGAGTTTGGGGTTCCTGAATTGATTCATGTGTCACTTTCCCATCCGGAAGATCCTCTACTGCTACATATCCTTTCTTGGATTCTTGCCTATTTTCCTACAACTGCTGTTTATACATGACTTTCTCATTAAAGACCACATCCATAGATTGAATGATTTTCTTGTCCTTAATACTCCAACATTTATATCCAAAGTCATCACAACCATAACTAATGAAAGTACATTTTTCTGATTTAGCCTCTAGCTTGGTCCTATCATCCTTGTCTATATGAACAAACACTTCACATCCAAAGACTCTAAGAAATGAATAATCAACTTTCTTACCATACCAAGCCTCCTCAGGTATGCCTCCATCCAAGGCACTTGAGGGTCCTTTGTTTATCAAGTACATAGCTGTGCTCACCGTTTCTACCCAAAAAGAAAGAGGTAGTCCTGCATGTAACCTCATGCTCCTAGCACGTTCCATTATTGTTTTGTTCATCCTTTCTGACACCCCATTCTATTGCGGAGTTCCTAGAACCATCTTTTACCTGTGGATTCCATTCTTAGAACAATAATCATCAAATTCATTGCTGCAATACTCCCCTCCATTATCTGACCCGAGACATTTTAACTTAAGACCTATTTCATTCTCTACCAAGGCTTTCCATTTAACAAAAGTGTCAAATACATCATATTTGTTTCTAATACAATAAACCCAAACTTTCCTTGTTGCATCATCAATAAAAGTAACATAATAACTTGAACCCCCAAGAGATGATACCTGAGCCGACCCCCACACATCAGAATGTACCAACTCTAACTTACTCTCTTTCTTTGTAGGTCCAACCTTGAGAAACCTTACTCATTTTTGTTTCCCATATATGCAGTTCCTCACAGAAACTCCAAACTTGTTTCTATATATCTAGGAAAATCTTTCTTTATGATCTCCATGCCCTTATGGCTCATATGACCCAGCCTATAGTGCCATAATGTTGTATCTACTTCTGAAGCCACAAGATTACAAACATTAGTGCTATCAGTGGTTAAATACAAGGTTCCAACCTTCTTACCTCTTTCCACCACAAGAGCACCCTTGGTAACCTTCCAAGAGTCAGCTGTAAATATCACAGTACAACCATCACTTCCCAACTGCCCCGCCGATATCAAATTTCTCCTTAATGTAGGCACATGTCTGACATCCTTCAATAGCCATGTATTCCCATTCTGCATCTTAACCTGAATAGAACCTTTTCCAACTATGTTGCAAGGCTCATCATCACCAAGAAAAACATGCCCAAAATCCCCTTGAACATAATCAACAAAATAATGCCTATGTGGAGTAGCATGGAAAGAAGCCCCTGAATCTAAAACCCAAGATTCAGTAATATTATGCAAAGAAAGAATCAAAGCATCCTGACATACATTACCCATTGCCACATTTTCCTCCTTGTTTTCTTCCTGTTGTTTCTTCTTGTCCCGAAGCTCCCAACAGTCCTTCTTTGCATGCCCAGACTTTCCACAATGCCAGCATACAATCTTGCTTTTGGATTTTGACCTTGCCTAATCTTTCGATTTTCCACGGCTTCCTCTATTCTTATATTTCATTCTAGTTTCCACTGTCAAATAATTCCATGAAGTAGAAGATTCCCCAGATATTTTTCTTCACATTTCCTCACTTAGAATCACCCCTACAACATCCTCAAACTTCAACTTTGAGTTAGCTGGAACCGAGTTTCTTACCGCCATTACCAGGCTATTCCAACTCTCAAGTAAAGAGCATAGAATTAATAAAGCCCTAACTTCTTCATCAAATTCTATTGTAACTGAAGCTAGCATATTTACAACCATATTAAAATCATTTAAATGATTTGCTACTGAACTATTCTCAGACATCTTCATATTAAACAAATTTTTCATTAAAAATATCTTGTTAGAGGTAGAGGGTTTTTCATACAACTTCCCTAATGCATCCATAAGTTCTTTTGTAGTCTTTTCCTTTGAAACATTAAATAATACCGAAGATGCAAGACACAGCCAGATTGCCTCATGTGCCTTCCTATCCAGCAAATCCCATTTCACATCTGTCATGCTCAAGGGTTTGTTCACCTTCTCAGACAATGAATATAAAGATCCTTCTGATAAATGTAATCTTCCATCTGCATCTTCCAAAGAATAAAATTATGCTCGTTGAATTTATCAATCCTAGATCTTCCATCATCTGCCATAGCTCCCACTCAAGCTAAAAAATTTCCCTGCGATTCAACACTTCAGCAAACAAAACTAGGCTCTGATACCAATTGTTAGCAAATAAGGGATAAAATATGTGGAACAATCCCTTACAGAATCACAACAATAGAAACTAATATGCAGAAAATATTACAGATCTCAAATAAAAGTGTAGAATAAATAACACAACACAGAGAGACAATATTTAACATGGTTCACCCAATTTGGGCTACGTCCACCAAGAATCACTTGCTCATATTTTATTACAAGCCTCCACTCTCTCAATACAATACCCAAATTTGTTTGGAGCTATGTGCTCAACAAACTCTACTTAGAATTCACACCCGAATTCAAAACACATCTACAATACATTTGCTTACATTTCTATCATATGCAAAAGTACCATATAAATAGATAACTACTTAAGTAGTTTTACACATAACCGTGGGTATCAAAACAATGGGCAAAAAAATATGGGTATAAAAACAATTGGCAAAAAACCGTGGGTATCTAAACAATGGGTACCGAAAAACCATGGGCTCAAAAATATCCCATAACGGTTACCCATTACCCATGGGTTAATAAACCACCCATAAAAAATTTCTTCAGGGGCTTCGCCCCCGAACCCCCCTAACTGAGCTCACTGTGCGAGCAGGACCGCCGTAAAAATACCCGAGTGTAACACATAGAAGGTGTACCACACTCTACACATGAAAATAGGATCCACAAACATAACATTTTTCATATTTTCTAGGTGTATGTCGAAGGGATTTGGGTCACCCTTTGCCACAAAGATTTCTAGATATTAAACTCTTATTTCTTGGAATAATGTGCAAGGGATTTCCTTCATGCGATGTATCCATGGTCGATCGAGAATCATATTATTGTTGGTTTCCCTATCTATAATGTAAACCTCCTCAGTGAGGATTGTCACATGACCTATGATCCTAAGGTGACTGGTAACCCTATAGTCTTGTTGGAATTGAATGTTCCTATCCTTGAGGCTATCGATAAACCCTTAGCGTATTTCGTATTGTGGAACAATTTGTTTCTCCAAGATCCTAGCTTTTCCTAAATTCAAGCTAAAATATGGGGGCTATGTTAACTGTTGCCCCATCATCAATAATTGTGCACTTAACATCGATTCATTGTAAACCCATACCTGTAAAAGATCAAAAATTGGGTTGCATACTCTACATTTCAGACGTTTGTTGGCATTTTTCTTATATCAAATATAAACTTAGTATCCCTATCTGGCTTCCCTAGAGGGTAGATGTCAAAGTCTACAGGGTTTACTTATGTTTCAGGAGGAGTGATGCTAATTATATGACCAAGACCTAATGCTTCTAAGAGAGCAGCCCCTTGGGTGGGAGAGTTTTTGAACAAATCCAAGAAGGAAATATGAGATAAGGTCTTTGTTAGGTCATTGATTAAATCGTAAGTGCCTATGGGTTTTGCTAGTGTTTGTTGAATGTTGTTTGGTTCTAATGGGTAGGTTGGAACTAGTTGAGAAGAATAATCTCATGTTCTTGTTATGGTTTCTACATGTAGCTCGGTATTTAAACTCTACCAGACCAACTATCTTGGTTTGTGGTCAAGTTCCTAATTGGGGTGTGACCAGTGGATTTAATGAAGTTGAGGCTTCATGATCGTTATTTCATGTCATATCACCCTTGTTTGTCCCATTTGCATCGAACCTATTATTTTTAGAGTGATTCGGGAGAGGATTGTTAAAAATCTTTAAGGGTGCATTTTGAGGGGAAATTACTCCCGTGTAAGTGTTTGGTGTGGGTAATGCATAATTTTCTAAGAACATATCTATAAAGAGTTGTCTTTGGTATTCTAGAAAATGTTGTAGAATTTATCGTAGTCGCGGAAAGTCCTAGTCTCATGGCCTTGAATCTTGTGGAAACAACAATACAAGTTGGGATTATAGTTTTGAGGTTATAGGTTTGAAACCTGTTGTGGTACAAAACTCTGATTAGGTTGCTGGTTGTTAGAGTTAAAACTTTTAGGTTGTTGCCTTTGGTTTTGATTCTGATATCCAAACTGTTGGGTTTCGAATTGGATTAGGTTTACGTCTGGATTCACTGTTGTTGTTTTTCATGATGGATGATTAAAAGGTCCAAACTGCGTTGATTGCCACTGGAGAAAGTTACTATTTCTACTAATTGTTAAAGGATGGTGAAAGACTTTTACGATGTTTTCCCTTTGAACCTTGGTCTGTGACTCCATCTGTTGTGACCCCAATTTTTAGCTCAAGATATCTTGGGTCCTTTATTGGTATTCCCATGCATTAGGATAGGTCGTAAATGTGTTTGATTAAGGGAGTGATTAATTTCCCATTTGTTCCATATGTCTTCCAGCCACTATCTACTTTCGCTTGATTGATTCAGAGGGCACTCTTGATTACTTCATCATAAGTCCTTAGTGGGAACTTCTGGACTTCTTCCTTTATCTCTCTATTGAGAGAATGAAGGAATAAGTCACATAGTTCCATCTGATCCATGTTCGGAGCAATTGCTGCTAAGTAGAGGAGGCATGCCATCTGATCTATGCTCAGAGCATGCCATCTTTGAATAAAATGAACAACAGATTCATTGTGCTCTTGTTTAATGTGTAATAATTCCATGAACCCTGTTCTTAACAGTTTGTTCATGTCAAAAGCTTTGATAAATTCTGACACAAGTTATTTGAACGATTGTATCGAGGCTTCATGTATTCTATAATACCAATCAAGGGCAATACCCTCCCCAAGGTTTTAGGGAATAAGACATTAGCAATTTTTCTTAAAATGCGTCCCAAGGGAGAAATTCTAGCGAATGGCTGTGGCATAGGCCTTGATAGAACAGTGCATCTAAAAGTGATCTCCCTCCCCTTTATATTTAGGAAAATCAGGAAGAGGTCTTGGAAGCATGATGCTTCGTACGGTGAAAACTAGAGGTTATTTTAGATATTCTGAGTAATTCCCTACCACATAGGTTTCGACCATTGATGGTGCCTGCTGAGGGGGTGGAGGTGGAACGGGTTATTGATACGGCATAACATATATATTTACAGGGACATAAGGAAATCCCTGTGGTTGAACGAACATCTTGGGAGAGGAGAACATGTCTCCATATGCTGATTTTGAATAAATGTTTAAGTAGGGAGGAGCATTGCTCTGATATGGATTGTTTGGTACTAAACCAGGAGGTATCATACATTCAACCGGAGTAGCGTTTGAAAACACATTTCTAGTTGGTGTTTGTTGTGGGTAGTTATACGAATGTTGAGGAGGCATGCCTAACGTGCTTGTCTTATAAGGAGGTCAACTTGGCTGGGATGATGCGAGGGTTGTAAGTTCCTGCTTTCCTGAAATGTGAATTTTGATTTGCTTCAGTAAGTTCTAGTCCTATAACCTTCTCAACCAAAGTCGAGATGACCTCGATTGGTGATGACACAGTGTTTTTCCTTAATGGTTGTTGTTGTATACCTTGAGGTTGTAGAGAGGTGTGGTACCTTGCTATGAATTGATCATTACTCTGCCAAGCTTCACCAAGAGTATTTTCCATAGGTGGAGGAATGGGGGTGTTTTCTTAGAGCAGGGTGTCAGATTGTGTTTACAAACTTCTTATAGGTGGGTACATGCTTTGGAAGCATTGTTCGCTTCCAGCGTAGCATGCGAAGTACTCCTCATCTATAAATGGGAGTGGATTTGGCTATCTACTGATTTGTGGTCTGAACAAAATCTGAGGAGATGAAGTGGATTCTCTAGTAAATCATCATATTGTTAGAGCTTGGGGGCTCTGGTTGTTGTGTTTGTGTGACCTGATCCAGCTCCTCAATTCGAAATGAATAATTAGAGCTATTTCTTTGAGGAGTTTGTGATGACAAGTAGTTTCTTGAATAGTTTTCAATCCATGCAGAAAGTGAGGGTGACGGTTGTCTATTTGTTTGACCATAATATGCTTTGAGACCTGAGAGAGGTCTACCATATGCATCGTATCCCAAAAAATTTGGGGGGTATATAAATACCCACAGAATGATGGGAAGGAGCGAAGATGGATGAACGAAATGGAAATGAAAAGGGAACAATTGTTGTCTTTCACGTCAGGTTCACCAATTTTGTACGATAGAAAAGTGACAGGTGAGCATGAGAATCAACAAGTGGCCTTTCTTCATACCTGACCTCTCGAGGTCATGCAAAGACAACAGGTGGAAATGAAATATATGTGGGTGTAGACAAATTAGTTAGGAAATCTTATATCCTCAACACACAATAATGGGATCTGCAAGTCTAAGGCAAAGAAATCTCTCCTAACCTGAATTGGTGTAATGGATTGTTTAGATATAATAGTTTCTCGGAGGCTCCAATCAATGTCAAGCTCTGCCGAGATCCTATCTATTAGCTGTTGAATGCATGGAAAGTGACCTATAGGTGCTTCATGTATATTTCAAGACAAGGTCATGAGAATGGTAGTGAGAGGTGTAGTGGATTTGTATGAAACTATGGGTGATTTTTTGGTCTAGCCCAGAAAATGTTAGCTTGATTGGCTTCTATGCTTAATGCGAAAAATTGTGTTATGATATCTGGTGGGAGTGGTGAGGATCTAAATACCAACGTACATAAACTAACTTATCAATGTTTAACTAATCAACAGGCCCGTTGGGTTGTGGAACCTAGGGATCACAACCATGAGTTTGTATTTGTTGTGGACCTGTTATGGTCATGTGAAGAATCAATCTCTTCTTCCGACTATCCAATAGTCATAATATTTTTCAGATTCTATGTTTAATGCTAGGAGCTATGCGATCTTCTCATAATACCTTACAGGTGTTCTAGCAACTTGTATACGTAAGCCCGTGTCTATGTCAATGAGAATGTCTCCTACATTTGGCTATGGAACTAATGAATCACAGCCAAAAATTTCCCCTCTTTTGGGTTCTTGTATGGTCATGCAGATATCCTATAAAAGCAATCTATAGTTGGGTAGATTTCACCAAAATGCGTATGTTTTGTCATATTCAATATTCAATTATCTCAATTGCTCACTAACTACTTGTGGGTTTGCTGTCATTTGAAAGGCGTGAATTCTAAGACCTTGATCTATATCTGTTAATGTTGTGAAGAGATTTGGATGAGGTATTTCCGGTTTTAATACCTAATCCCTGGGCTCTCTAGGTCCCCTAATTGTCATTCAAGAGATAACTAAACTTTAATTGAAAGAAATAAATTAATTATGAAATATATATCTACACTAAGCTTCTATTCCCCTTTTTTTTGTATTTTTAATGATATGAATTTGAATGAAATTTAAAGAGAATCCATTCTAATATATTCAGATAACGAACAATTAATCTAATAACAGAATTAAAATAAACAAGTTAGCCTGATATAGCTATCTTCCTGTGCAGTTGTGAATTTATCCAAAATATTAAATAACTAACTAATTTAACTGAAATACCTTGAATCTTACCTTAGAAAGTGAGGAATAAATTACAGCTTCTAAGAAGCTATCATTCCCCACAGCTTCCTTGGTAATACTGAAAGCAAGCTTAACTGAAATAAAATGATTTGCTATTCTATTTGATATATTGTAACTACAACTTGCGACAATTCAAACTTAGAGTTTACAGAACATCGTTAAATCTAGTTGTGTATCATGACTTGTCCCCTCAGTGTGATCTCTTCGTTCCTTCATATTCTCATGAATCCAGAAAAGTGGTAATGTGATAGCGGCAGCAGAAGAGAGATACTCGAACAGTGGCATCTTGGATGTAAGACAAATAGAATGCAAGTAAGAGATGGATAGTGCAAGTGAATATAGGTTGACTATGTGAATTCCTAGCAAGATTTATTACAAGGATACAATGTAAATATACCGATAATTCTAGGATCTATTTCTTGTGACAAAATGACAACCTACAGACTCTAAGATTGTCAAATGAACTTTAATCTAGAACTAACAACCTATCTTATATTAAGCTGACTGTGTTGAGGATAACAATGGAGAAAAATGAAAGTATGAAGATCAATCGATCTTGAAATCAGAAAGGAAGAAAGGAGCCTTGAACTGAGAGGCTTGAGAAGCTTCATGCAAAATATAAACCTATTGAAACTTATGGAAGAACTTTAAAAACACACTGAATAATAATTCCATAGAAGGTGAGAGGGTCCATTTGCTTGTAAGCAGGCTTGGTATTTATAGCACTTTGGATTTCCCAGAGGGTAAGTTTGAATGGAACTCTTCTATTATAAACAAAGAGAAATTACTATTTACCAAGTGGCTAAAACATAAATTTAAACAAGAGTGGTTGAGAAATGTGAGTACCACTTGAGTTTTTTACGTTGAGGAAAGAATCAGAAATTTCTTGAAAACATGCAAAGGACCGCTACCCTGCGCAGGGCGGCGGTTACAAGATTGTCGCCTTGTCCTAGGCAATGGTCACGGCAGTGCCGCCTAGTCAGGGTGGCAGTCCTGCAACTAATGGCCATAAATGCAAGGAAAAGGGAGGAACATGGTTTAGAATGAAGCATGCAACAGAGTCATGGATAAGGTCATTTTAGGATGCAAATGTATACTTGGCGAGATTCTTCTGGATTCCGAACACCTTGCGAAGAGATATGAATCATCATTGGGGTTTCTGTAACCTCTTTATGGCAGTACAGTACATACAATTTTGGGTACGTATAGATATCCTCTGTTAAAAGTGAAAAAATTTTAGTGCGAGAATAGAATCTACAATATTTTTCAGCATCCTCTCGGCCTCTTCTAGAATGGAATATCTAGAGAAGAGCATAGACATCCTTTGAAGCATAATGGAAGTAAGTTATTTTTATATGTAGTTGAAATTTTCCTAGATTTAGTTGCAAGTTTCTAAAGCCTTTTTAATGAATACCTTTTGTGCATAGCTTGTAATTAATTCTATCTAAGAGAACACATCTCTTTGAGGCATTCTTTCAAATAGTTCATGTGCTTTGACTATGCTTCCAAAATTTTCATACATGTCTACTAGGGAAGTTGCAACTACAAAATCTTGTAAAATTCCTCTATATTTTATGCTTTTATCTATATCCATACATTTTTCCAAATTTTCTATTTTGGCATAAGGTGGGAGTACAATGTTAAATGTAAATTGGGGTTAGAGACTTGTTTTTTTCATATAGTGAAAGCATAGAAAAGAGAGGAATTTTCTATTGCAAATATCGATATTTTATATATCATCACCTATTTGGAAATTGCAACTTGACATTATTGACTTATAAGTTTATATTTTATGCAACAATGTTGTAATAATTATGTAATATATAATGGTGCATGTTGAAAAAACTATATGTATTGAATGTGACAAATTGGGAGGTATAGAGTAATGGTTGGTATATTTTAGAAAGTTGTTTCGTACGCTAGAGATTTATATGTAGATTATTTAATGTTATAGTTCCATTTAGTTCATGGTATGAACAATATCGATATTGAGTATACTAGTGTATATTTTATGTCTTGGTGCAGTTATCAGAGTTGGATTAAAAAGCATCTTTTCGAAGAGAAGTCAATTACTCCCAACAACTAATATATACACTGACTAATTTATAGGATCCCAAAAATTTTATGCTATTTTTCATTATGTTCATGACTATAAATAAAAATTCCATTTAATTATTTATTTTTATTCCCCCCCCCCCCCCCCCCCCCCCACCACACACTCATACCAATTTTTAAATTATTTAACTAATTTTATGGAATACTTATAGAAAAACTGGACTGCATGAATGAAAGATAAGTACCTTTATAATTTAGCTGGTTGTATGAATAAAAAGTTAAGAACCCTTTCACCTTTTTGGAAAATCAATTCTTTTTAGACCTAGTACTTTATACATAAAGAATTGTAAACTAGTTAGTGACCCATAATCCTTTTAGATTGCTCATTAATAAGAATGATGTAGAAAATATATATTTTTCCATTGTAATGTCATTAAGAGGGAAGAAATTTAAAAAGGAGCGTAGAAAGAGTTTTAAGTACTTAACGTGAATCAAAGTAGGAAATATTTTTTTGTTTAGAGTGTGGAATAGTAAGAACTACTAATGAAGAAGGAAGTTATAATAAAATGATGTTATCATCACTTTCCTTGTATGGAATGATACCCAATAACTTTTGTATGAATTGTGGTTGACTTGACAACTAAAAATTATTGTCATCCCCTCAATCTATTTAGTCATTAGTCAAAACTATGTTAAGTGTTTTTAATGCCATATATTAATAGTTTTCACTAATACTCCTCTTTAGAACATGCATATTTTGATTCTACCTTTGTTGATTTATGTACTTACTAAATTATTTTTAGAACATTTTAAACATTTATTTGTGTATTTGTGATGTAAAGTATGACAAATCCAATGGTATTCATTAACAAAGCATTGAGAAGCACACCAATTAATTAATTAGTATGGCATTGTTTTCCAATGTCACAAAAAATCTAATATATAACTTCAATTCATTTTGTATGTGTGAGAAGGGCATACAAAAAGTGGGGAAGCCTTCATTGTATACTATTTTCACTACTAGTTGTGACACCCATGGTGAGTCCATTTTTTTTGCACCAAATCACTCACAAGTACTTTAAAATAAATGTAAGGGCATTTCAACTCTTGTAACATTCAACTTTTTCATATTTTCTTCAAAACAATTGTGATCAAACTTGATAATTATATGGGGAAAGTTCCCTCACATTGTAACTTTCCATACAAGCCTTCCTTGAAGTCAATATTTCTTGTTCATGGATGGATTAATGCTCCATATTTCCCTCACTTACTCTCACAAGGTATGGTTTCTCACATTTCTTTCTTCTCATCTTCCTAACACTTTAATTTACTATATTTTATTTTTTTCTTCTCCTTTTTCCTATGCATACCTCACTACCTCTATCAATGTATCCATTACACCTCCTAGATATGTTTTCTAGCTATAAAATTCTTGTACATGTGAATTTCACGGTAGGATTATAATTATTTTGTGATAGTTGGGAAGGATTTGAATTCCAGACCTCTTTAATTTTTCCCATTTTATACAATACAAAGTTTAGGTATTAAAAACTAGGCCAATTTAGGTCATTTAGCTCTACTTGGGATGATAAGATGTCTTTTTTATTTCCTCTTAAAACCTTGTCCCAATACTCATAGATAATTTTGTAAGAAATGGATAGTTATAGGGGTAATGGCCCAAACTGAATAAATGGGAAGATCATAAAACCATTGTAAAACAAACTCCTTGAGACTTCTAGGAAAGAACTTTGTAAGTAATGTTTCATTGTAAGTGCAGTCCAAGAAAGTGGATTACAAACCATGAATTTTATTTTAATGATCACCTTTACATCATAAATAGGAAGCTTAAGAGAAACAAAATGTATAGGAAAAGGATGAAAAGCCACTTAAACTGTGAGTGGGTTGGAAAATAATTGAGTAAAATCATGAGAAGAAGTAAAAGCACCTTGATGTATTAGTAAAATTCAATCTTTTAAGGTATGAGTAAGGGTTTCACAATCTTGTGTGCTAGAATCAAAAGAATGTGAACCACTATGGGTGTATATATGAGATCTAGGAATAGTAAATTTGTTATATAGGAATGTCATAGTTACATTGTGGGACCTTGGGGTATTATTTTCCCAAAAAGATATAGGTGTTGTAAATGTAGGAAGAGAAAATGTATCAATATTAGAATATGTTAAATGAGACATGGAAAATAATATATTTCTCATTAGAGGGTTGATTATAAAAAAAACTTTGTAGTGAGAAGAATCTTGATAAAATGATCAATATGGTGAGGTTTATCACATATTTGTGAATGAAAATTAGAGAGATATTTTAATTTCTCAAGGTCTATACCATCATCATCATCATGAGTAAAACTAGAATGGTGTTCAGTACATGTTTTAATGTTATGCAAAGTAACCTTAAAGGCATCATGATTAAGTATACTTTGAAAGCTTGTGGCATGAATACTAGTAATGGTTTTGATGTGAATAATATCAGGAGTTTCCCAAAATTTCTCAAAGAAAAGTAAATAATATGTGACATATTTTTTGGTACATTGTATAATGTGTATGATGTAATAGTCTATGTGGTATGTGTAAGTGACTAAGCTACTCATGGTAAATGCTCAGAGGAGCACAATTATGTCTAGATAAGTCATAGTGAATATATATACTTATTATTTTTCGGTATACTATTTTAATATTTTGGGATGTATATAACACATTTTTAAAATAAAAGAACAACCCAATTCATTACAATGTTTCATAAATTTTTTGATTGTGTAGTTTTATATTATTTATTTTTATGTCCATAAAAAATAAGAAAAAGTGTGATTGATAAATGATGAGACCTCTATGACTTACTAATCTAATTTATCTATACCTCTTCAATGCACCTTGGATTTTCTACTAATGCTGGATCTAAATTTGTTCCTCCAAATAAAACGTATGCCTCCAAATATTAGATTTGAACTTGTGCCTCCTCTATAGGGTAGTCACGTCTTAACCATCAATTTCATGCAAGTTGGTGGAAGTAAAACTTCATACAAATACTTTTTTATGTTAATTATATAGTTAAGTCAATTCAATTTGTGTTTCCTTATAGGCTTATAATTAGATAACCCATTTAAAAGTGTAAATTGGTCTTAAAATGATATAAATTAGCAAGTTTTATCTTTCTCTTTTTTAGATCAAGTTTGGAATGTAAATTTTCAAATTAAAACAAATAATTTCAATCCAATTGTCATAGTAAAAAAAATTCCAAAGATTTTTTACAAGTGCAACGATAGATTATTGTGATAACCAATTTTATTTTAGAAAAAATAATTTGATGTTTCAAACTTAACTACAAACACAATAAATTTTCATTATTGCTCCTTAGACATAAAACGACATGTAAAAGGTTTTTCTAAGGATCAGGGCCTCTCTAAAAGACATTATCTCAAAAGGACGAGTGTGGCTTGAGTCTTGGTTATAAGTGACATGACAATAACTGCAATATGGATTGATAATAGTTTTGCTTCTTATTTAGGAGGTCAATGCTATATAGTTATATCTAGCAGCACCATTGGCCTTTATTGGGAAAGTTAAGAAATTAAATAATTAATATGATGAACTAAAACTTCGTTAACTAAAGCAATAAATAAAAACACTCTTGTTGTGGCATACAATTTTTTTGCCATACATATTTTTATTTGTTTAATAATTAAAGTTTGTAAGAAAATTTTAATCATGAAGACAACAAAAAATAAAAAACTATAAATCAACAAGGATCCATAAAGCATGCGCAAGCACCATAAAGAAAGAAGTTTTAGCATAAGAGAAGAATGGATGAGGACTTTAGAGTTATAGAAAAAATCTAAGGTCCATTGAAGAATAATATTTGATGTGGGGTTATAAGACATACATTTAAAAACATTTGAACATAATTTTTTGGGGTTATGAAAGCAAACATACTCATCACACAACCAATCAAACATTGATATTAATAGGAGAATATTTGAAATAATCCTTATAAACCAACAAGGTCCAACTTCTTCAAATTTGGTGGGGCATAAATTATTTTCTTTCACGATTACATCCTAAACAGAGCTTTGCCTTTCATTGCTTACAAAAGGCTGCAACCTTCCCCACCTTACAATATATTATCCAGTTCAAATTTCTCTACCATCAATTTCAACAACTTTCTCAGCTAAATAAATCTCCATTGGCAGAATTGAAGGCTTGCATTTTTTCTAAGGTTATGTAGCAGCCCAAATATCTTGCCATTGCAATCAATTAAACTTTATATACATCTATTAGCTATTTCCAAGTGATTTTATTGCCTAGATATTTGAAATGAAGCCCAATATATTTGTAGAGTCAACATAGGCACAAAAAGTACCAATAATTTTCATCAAGCTCTAAGGAGAGAAGCGAAATATGGCTCTAGGGAACTGCATGGACAAAGTTAAAGCATCTTTTTCTTAGCAGCATTAAATAGTATATCTTCAAGAGTGTAGTAATAAGCATTGGTTAGCATTTGAACCCACTCAAGTAAGAAAAATGGTAAACCTCTTACCTGGCATGCTGAGGTGAAATTATTGGGCCTTTAATCAATTCCATGGTTGATTCATTCTTCCTACGAAGAGATTTATCCCTTTCTCATCAGAATCGTTTCCCTCGAGTGACTAGCGCTAGTGTATGAATAACCAACTTAAATTTCTTTGTAGAAAAGTTTTAAACCTACACGATCCTAATAAGCAGGGACATCATTTAGAACAAACAATCAGTGAGTTCAAAATCAATACTTTGGTTATGAAGGAAAATTAGAGATTAAACACAATCAAATATACAAGCATTGTTTCTATTTCTTGCAATCCCTTTTACCCTTATAGACAACCCCATTTGAGAAGTCAGATTTATAACATACTTAAAAGAGGAAAGAAGAAAAATTAACTTTAAACAAAGTTACAGTTCATACTGAAACATGCTTGATGACTTAGATAGCCCTGACTGGATAAGTTTGAGACCAAAAACATGGAAAAACTAAAATAGCTACTCCTTTACGACCAAGAGAACATGTCCATGTCATTGTGAATACTCGAACATAATACCCCAATTGCCAATCTGCGAGAACAAACATTTCTCTCACCATTACCTGTAGAAGGGAAGAAAGTTATTATATTCTTAGAATTTCCCTAGGAGTGATAAGTGGGCAGAGGATAACTAATAGAGCCTGGAGGGAAGAACATCCGGAGTCTTTTAATTAAATTGAAATCCTATCCAAATTAATAACCCAAAAAAAATTCTCGTATGCCATTGTTAGTCCATAGCTTGATTAACCCCAAGGTTAAGAGAAAATTCGAAAGCTTAGTCATCCAATATTAACTGCTACTATCTTTTCTTACAAAACTAGTTTTCGGATTAAAAAAAAATTAAAAACACAAATAAAACATTTTCAAACCCAATTTCAGTCTACATTGATTACTTTTATGATTATATCCTCTGATTTTAAATTTTTTGAAATAAACAAGCATAATCTAAGTTAAAGTCTGTAGAGATGACTAAAATTTATAGCTCACAAAAACTGTAATATAAATAGATTTTGATGAAAAAAATTGATGATTCAGATTTCCCACTGCTTATGTTAATCAGTACTGCAAGAGGAATTGATACAACCCAATGCCCGTAAACTGCATTATAGGTGGATGAGTATTTTCCATTGTGGGGCATGAGATAGAACAGGGAATTTGTCCAGAGCTTTTGGGTGGGACTCGACAGGAATTTGAAAAAAACTAACTAAATGAACGTGAGCTCAAGTGGGGTCCGTCAGATTCCAGAAACAGTATTGACCAGAGCAGTTGACAGAGAAGGGTGTTGCGCCGACCTTAGACGAGCTTTAAGGGTCAACTGCCATGCTCACAAAATACAGTCGGTGGGGATCTCACTTAGAAATGCCTTGAGGTCTTTGAATGTTGGAAGCGTACAAACGTAAATAGCTTGTAACGGCATATTTTTCATCACATTTTAACATGAACTAATCATAAAAGAAATTTCACCCTTACGTAATAGAGGAAGATATTTCCTTAAAACATTTATAAATTTACATTTATTTCTTACTCAAACAGGCACTTAAATATTAATCCACCCGGGAAGAGATGTCAAAGAATAAATGTTTTGTTGGAAACTTGTTATTTGGGGCATGATAAATAGTTACTGTAGTTCTAATGTACAATCATGGAAAGCAGCTCTTCCATTGTCCACAAATTGTAAAATCATTATTTGTTCTCTTCTAAATCTCCACAAATTCCACCTACACCACACACAAATTGTGGTGTAACTAATGGTATTTCTAAGTAATCAAAGCAAAATTCCAAGTGCACCACACTCAAATTGTGCTTGGAAGATTCTCCAACAATATAATTCCTAATCAAATTCATGTACACGAAATTGTGTATGCATAAGAAGCCAACTAATTTATTTATTTTATTTTAGTAGGGTAATTGATAATAAATAACTTGAAGTTAGTGTTTTGTATTACAAGCTATTTTCTCAACTATTATTATTATTGTAGAGTTTAATTAATTTGTAAATTTAATCATATAATGATATTTCTAAATTTTTTATTTTAATTAAATTGTTATTATGAAAGGATTATTTTGTGTCATATTTTGGCCAGGCAACTCTTTAAAACTGATTATTTTGGTGAAGAATTTTAATCAATAACAGTGTAAACCTGATAATCTTCGAACATAATTTGATTATGATAAAAGGTAAGTAAAAATTATTTTATAAAACAAACATATTTTTAAATGTAACATAAAAACACCAATTTTATTTCCAATAGAAGCTTCCATCCTTTCAGAAACAATTTTAGTAAATTATTAATCTTAAAATTTTAATTTATATTAATTTTTTTTTTATAAGGTAAACGCTTTTCATAGGAGCTATGAACCAAAGTACAACCACCAAGAGAAAATACACATGCTAACCTAACACACAGAAAACAAAACCAAACATACAGAGGAAAAGATTGACCCTTGGTTGTTAGCACTCTTCATTCGAAGAGTAGTAATCAAGAAAATTCACATAACCCCCCTTTTTTTCCCTTTCTCTTTATGACCACTTAACAATTATTTTGATTGGAAGCATCCACCAACATAATATTGCTGGAAGGGTCAAGATTTTGTTCCTGATCTGAATCCGATTTATCTTATTTGTCATATTCGTGACCCCTTTTCACACCACCTACTGTTGTCCTATTTTCTTTTGCCCTATTTAAGGGAGGCATGTTAACCGGGATCTTAAAGCCATTCGCTAAATCTACTAGATGAGCCTCTATGAGATCCTCCTTATGATTTGTCTTGCGTGTCGGGTTCATAGAAGCACTGGTCCAACCTCCTTTATTTGACGAACTCTTTCTCCGTTGATTCTTCTTTCCATGCACGCAATATGTGATGCCCCTCTATTCTAATCCTTGAGTTGCCTTTGTCAGGGCACCTGTCAGAGGATGGAAGTGATGCATCTTAAACACCTTTTGAGACCTATCAGTTTCTCTGCAAAATAATCCAAGCACATTGTTTGAGGTCCAGAGGCGGAAACCATGTGAAACCTAAGTTAACATTGTAACTTATAATTATTTGAATAGTCGTAGCCAATGCAAAAGTTGGAACTCTCCTTCATTCACAATGAAAAATCAGATTTTTGTACTCTCCTAATCAATTAAACAAAACATTACAGGAACTAGTGCTACATGGAGCTTCTTCTAATAGCTGTCTAAAATTGGTTTTTCTATAGGTATAATCAGTCATACACACTAGGATAAATACTAAACTCACATACACCCCCCCCCCCCCCCCCCCCCCCCCCCTCACTTTAAAGTAGATGAATTGATTGATATAGATATGGAACAATATCTATAACTCAGGAGGGTTCAATGTATCTCAGAGGAAAGAAAAACATATATAGCCATTATTTTTATCTTGTATGAAGAATAGAGGATAAGGAAGTTCTTCATGTGTAGGTGTATGGATTTAGCTTCTTCTACTTTTGAACACCTCTCCTATGTGCATTACAACCGTAGCAATGCTTTTACTTCCCCCCCCCCCCCCCCCCCTCTTTATCTTTTTAATTGAGCAGTTTTATTGTTTTAGACATTGGAAGTGCCCCTTTGCTGTTATCCCTTGTGTGCCTCTACACATTTTCCTCTTACACTCCTTTTATTGAAACCCTCTGGTTTCCATTCCCACTTTGTAGAGATGGTCCATTAGAAGCGTTGCAAACTTTATTCCTACACATAAATGGCGTGGATCTCAAGCTATTGTTGTTATAGATTTGGGTTTTATATTTGGATTTAACCATACCAAGATGTGATCTAAAGGGATTATGTTAAATCATGAAACTGTGTCTTACCCTTCTTAATTTGTGTCTTGATTTTTATGTTCTCTCTAACTCACTGAGTGTGTCAAGCTCTATTGTGGCTCGATGCAATTCTTCATCCATTCAAAAATCAACATCTTATTTCATAACTCGGTATGGGTTATTTTATTGGTCTCTGAATATTTATTTACATTTACTTGAGCTCACTTAACTCAGTTTTTATGATATGTTGGGATAACTCAATGTAGTGCTTCAACTAGCTCACTGTTCTAATGACATTACATATCTTGGTTGTAAGGAGTTTTCTTTGTGTGAGGATTCTGCTCAGATATGTGCTTTGTTAATGGTTTGACCTAGCTCAACATGTTATAAAACTAAACAATATTGTTCCTTTTGAGATATCGGTGGTCGGTAAGGCACATCAAAGACACAAATGGACCCATGGATCTTTTCACTTGCACCACTTCATTCGTTAACAAGTATGGATTTTCTCTTTTATCTTTTACTAAATTTTGATTTCATCATTTCTTGAATTTGGAAATTAAATTTTAATTATTAGGAAATGGAACTCCAACCAATGATAAAACCTTACTTCTTTTGGAACTGTGAAACATAAAAAAATTATGACCCTGAAAGTTATACGCATAGAGCGCCACACCAAAATATACCACAAACCTGAAACTCCTTGCATGAACCCTTGATAACATGAGACACTATGGAAAAATTTAACCAAGTTGTTTGAACATAATTAATTCCCTTCCATGTTGAAGTTCTAAGCCCACTTAGCTTATCAGTCACTTGCAGTGACATGCTCTTTTTAGTAAAACAAGATCGGTTTCAACCTACAATTACCGCTTAGGTTGGGAAAAAATGAAAAACACTTCCATTGATCCCTAGAATGCTAATAAGAGAATCATAATCCATATGTATTTCAATGAAAACAAACTTGAAGACTAGGTTTCCTAGTGGGTGTTGGGGCCCTCTGATCACTGAGTGACAAGAGTAGTTGTCGCAATTGTGATAACTGGCCTTGGAGTTACTCTTGTAACTTGAACTCCGCTCCACATAGTAAACTTCCACCAGAGACAATGAATTTAATGGATATGGGAGAGGGCACATGAATCATCAAAATTTGTGTTGAAACTTAAAATGAGTGTTTTCAAGGCCCAATTTTTGAGCACTTTAAATGTTTCTGCCAGCTTGCACAAAAAATGCAACTTTAGCTAAACACACATTCTAAGGGTTCTATTGATTCCTAATTAACTGTGGAACCATGTATAGATCATTTACACACTTTATAGAGTATGAATTTACCAAATTAATATATGAATTATTTTTAAGAACTTATGATGTTTCTCTCAATTCCCTTTTCTCTTTCTATAAGTAACTTTGATATTTTGACTGGTTCAAAAAATATAAATGACTTATAAATGTTCATGGGTTGGAAATGAAATGAAAATTTGATAATGTATGTTGTTATGATATGATGAATAGAAATGAAAATGAAATGCATACTTTATCTTCATTCCCCTTTCTCTCTCTAGATATAACTATGAAAATATTGATTGGGTTTTGTAAATACAAATGGGTCATAATGTATATGAGTTAAAATGAAATGAAAATTGGATACAGGATGTTATAGTGATTTGAAAATAAAATGAATGCTAGATTTTATTCCTCCTTCCCTTACTTTTTTCTCTCTCTCTCTCTCTCTCTCTCTCTCTCTCTCTCTCTCTCTCTCTCTCTCCCTATCTCTATCTCTCTTTATTGTCTATTCCGATTGTTTAAAACGATGAATGCGTGGAATTTTTTTCTTAAGTGTAGGGGATTTCCATACTCAGCCCTAGGACTAATGCAAAATTGGTTACAGGTACTCTGAACAAGATTTTTTTTTGATGTGATATGTTGTAATTAATGAGTTATTATTGTAAAGTTATATACATCTTGTAATTCATGTATTACCATAGAATAATGATATGTATCGTTATTTGAAGAATTGTTCTCTGTATATTTTGAAAGGGAATACTAATGTGAAAATATTTAATGGTGTCGAATTCATTGTGAATTTTTACTGAATGTTGTTCCGATGCTATAAAGATATTTAAATAATATTTTTCTATGTTAATTATTGGTATATTTCCTTAGCACCCACAATGCTAGGTAGAATCTCCTCAAATCAAAAATAATGAAAATAAAAGAATAAGTTATAATGCCTATTGTTTCCCCCCATTACAGTCCTTTTTCATGGTATAAATCAATGATCGTGCTAATAAAATACTTTGATCTCATTAATCATCTTCATGTTTCACACCTAAGATGTCTTATTAAGGACAATTTCATTGATATTTTACGAGGTGGTGCAGATATGTTGTGAATCGTATGATTTTGGGATGAGTGAGGTGATCATGTCTAGGTGTTGTAGGTCTGACCATATCATCAATAAATTAACTCCCTTGTGCATAATTTCCCTTTGTACCCTAGTGGGTGGCCAAAGTCTTACAAGATAGTTGGTGCTTGTACCTACGATTGATCTCTTGTGAGATATAAATTATGTAAGTGGAGAGTACATTTGGAATTACTTGCGTATTTTCACAAAAATTGAAATAGGTCCTTGGGAGGATTTTCTAATTCATAATATTATTTGGGATATCTCTCTTGCAATATACACTTAATACTTGTGTGTTTAAGAGAAATGAAATGAGTTGTCTTGTGCAAGGTCGTACTCCTTGTAGTCTAAAATTCCTAAGTGTAAATTATGTGTTATTTGAATTATAATTGTTCTAAAACAATGCCCATAAGAATCCAAATTAACCATGCAAGTGTAATGGGAAACAAGAGTAAATAAGATATTTTTTAGGAATAAAGTTATACTTGAAGTCTTCATAATTGATTCAGGAATTCTCTTATTTTTTAAAAATAATAATAATAATAATAAATAAATAAATACGAATTGTTCTTGGAGAAATCAAGCAATTAAGTGAAAAAAAACTCTTATATAACAAAAAAAAATTATGACGTGTAAAGGTTATATCTACTTACTATTTGTTGAATTATAACAAACTATAACAAGAAAAATATGGTGCTGTAATGGAAGGATTTTTATGGGAAGAGGTGTCTTGAATCTAAATCACCCTTAAATCCTAATAAGTCCTTCCTTGATCTCACAATAGTTCCCCTTGTCTATCAAAGTTAAAATTTAAACATCAAATAAACATAAGTGTTATAGGAAGTACATTTTTTCCAAAGTGATGTTAAATTTAGGACCAAAGTAACCGTGTAAATGTAGTTAGTAAAAAAGTAAAAAAGATTAAAATAAGAAATGATTGCTACAAAAATGGTATGCCATTGAATGATGTCAAAACCAACAAAAATGTCAAAGGTTATCATAAAATGAATTTAATAAAGTAGAGCTTTGCGACTACTAGAAAAACCTAAGAAATCAAAAAATCAAATATGATGTGTGCTCACATGCTTTTTTGGCATAAATTTTGATTAACAAATGATGCTAATGAAATAATAAAATATAGCCTTGAGAATGGGATAAATTCAATTGTAGCCAAGGTCTTGCAAGCTAAGAAAATTGCACTCTAGTTGGATTTATACAAGTTAGTATCACCTTGGCGCAATTATAAATATATTAAACCTAGGATCACTCAGGAAGTATAATTTATGGTCAAAACGTGTAATTAACCTATTGCTATTAGGAGTAAATCCTTAAGATGATGAAACAAATGAAGTTTGAAATGTGAAATTTGTAACTTAAATTCAAAGAAAAATCTCTATAATGGGAACACAGAGGTAATGTACCCTTACGTGCGTAATATGAATGTGAAAATATGAATTCCTAATTAGAGAAAGGTGTCATGAATCAAGAATGATACAACTTAATTAGTTAACCTACACAGTTTGTTATATTAACTTGAAGATTAAACCAGTGTACTGTTAGTATTAAACAATGCTATGAAATGAACTCGGGATATGTTTTCTATTGATATAGTGGCCTTCCTTTCTCTTCTTGTGAATTTTCCTCCTTGTAATGAGAGTATTTTTCTGAACCAAGTAAACACGGCTCCCTCAAACAATCCTTAATTCAATTTCTAGAGGACGCATGGGTGTTTATACATTCCTAATCAAAATCATGCTATATAAATTTATTTCCATAAGAGAAACGATAAAATATAAAAGGGACCACTATAGGTGAAATATAAACCAAAAACATACACTCTAGTTGTAAAGGAACAAAGCTTCCCATGTTATGTTTCTTCAGACAATTATAGTCAACTAATAAAAATGGAATTGAGATAAATATTTCACCATGAATAATGATGTGTTGTCTAAAGTGCCTATGAGTAAGTGTATCTTTTCATGGGTCATTGTGGTATGTTTTCATTTTTGGACATGTGGCTTTGATGTGCATCTTGTGTTTCATGTTATATATGTGGGTCCATGGTTACACAAAATTCTCATCTGTTATACACTATCCTAGGTGAACATGTGATGTTTTGTATCGAGCAATGTAAGCCCAAAATTTTGGTGTATCCTATTAATATGTGTTTTGTATTTGTGTGTGTAAAATGTGGAAGTTACATATGGTATCAGAGTGGAGGTTCGTGCTCTTGAACCTCTAGGATATATTGGAGTTGTGATGATATTGCATGTTGGTGGTATAGATGGGAAGAGTAATGTGATATGTGTCGTGGTGTGACCAATGTTGTAATTGTGATATTATGAATGCACATATTATGCATGTCACTTAGTGCGTATTTGTTATCATGTTGACGTGTTTTTAATGAGAGTATTTGATATCATTTTTGTGGAATAAATGAGGAGTTCACGTGTGATGTATGTCCTTATTGTGTGTGAAAATAATTTTATTGCATATTACAGAGTGTTGGAGTGTTTTTTTTTTTAATTTCATATGAAGGTGTGTTGATGTGTTGCATGAAAAAATTGGTGTATAATGAACTGGATTTTATTGTGGTGTTGCCACTATGTTGTGATGAATCCTATGTCACCATGTTGTATTGTAATTAAATGTATGTTGTAATGCTAGTCACATTTTTCATCATACCTATAATTCGTGTAATATTTGATGGTTCATGTCGTGAATTAGGGCCATATGGTGATCATATAACCCCTATTTTGCAGAACATACACCTTAGGTGCATTATGTGCAAAATTGATGTATCATAACCCGTGAAAGTAATGATTTTGTTATACCCTATATATACCATATGTAAAATGCTATGGTTAATGTGCATGAATCACCATTGTGTTAGTGTTGTAGTTATGTGTTATGCTTTGAACCTTACACTAGACAATCCTAAGGGAAGCAACTGTCAAGAGTGTATGTGTGGAGAAAGGGGGCATGAACTAGGTTTTCATAATGTTGGGCTGAGTACGAGTAAGGAAGTGGAGTCTTATATAGACTGAAAATCCACTTCTATATGTTTAGTATACTTCAAGCTTTCTCAGTATATTGTGGGTGTGCACCACCTTAAAATCGACTTATGCAAACTAGCATCCCATGCTATTTCCTATTGGGTTTTCCATTAAATAATCCTTTGTGATTTTGAATACGTTGAGCCTTGTCAAAGTATGGAGGGATGATTCAGGTAGAGATGATGACAGTTACATTAGTTGATGTACTCATTTCTGGTTACACATATATTTTTACGAGTTGATGCCTGACATCTGAGTACTAGCAACTCAATGAGCACCCATTTAGTGGCTGGATAAGGCCACATATTGATTGTAATGTGCTATTTCTATATACTTTTTTTATTTGTAAATTGATCATTATCTCTTTTTTTCTCAAAACCAACAGTTTTCTTGATTGTTGTGTGCATACATTTTGGGCTTTTTATTTGATTGTTGCACTGACATCCAAATTTTTGTTTCGTTAATGCAAGTATTTCAATAAGTTGATAATGCAAGAAAATTATTAATGATGGGAAATTTCTTTATTTCAATAGATCATTTATTTTGGGTTTAAATAGTTTTCAGCATATCATTCTTGTTGGTTTCAATACATCATTCAGTGTTTGTTTAATTATTTTGTAATAAAACATCTAGGTAGAGATATGCATAATGTATGCCAGTTCTATGAAGTGGCCATGTATATTATTATGTTATCTTACAGATAACATGATGGATTAATTATTTAGAGGATTTGGTTGGACTATTTACATACATGCTAGTCATGTGATAAATTGTTTATCCGATTGTGAACATTGATATAATGTATATGCTGATTTATATTATTAAATCTTAACTAAGGGAAATACTATTTAATGAAATTGTAAATAAAATATTGGCCAATTTTATCATTATGATATTATTGTAATACTTTTTGAATAAGGAATTATCCTTAATGTGTTTAATAAGTAGTTTATTATTTGAATAATTTCTTATATGTTGTAAGGTGTTTTCATCAACCGTTATACTTAGTAATGATTATGAATCGTATTTGATTAATTAAATGAACTTTCATATAGTAATTAATTAATATCCTTAAATGGAAATCAGTACAACCATAATTCAAAAAAATATCATTAAATGTATAAATTAATGGAAATAAACAAATAATGTTGTTTTTGGATAGCAACATTAGAGTCGCGAAATAAATCTATATTTCTTTAACTCGATGCTAAGGTGATTAATCAATAATTTGAATCATTATTTTGTACAACCTAATATTACATGGATGACTATTTTTACCTTCATAAAAATAACCTATTAAGTAACCAACTGACGAAAAATTACAATGTCCTTAATAAGTTATTAAAGAGAAATGAGATTGATTCATTTCAGTTTATCATTGATATTTAAAATAGGTTTAAATTTTCAAAAGAACGTACCTCTTTAAGGAGTACTTAACGTTAGATATTGTTAAAGTGAAACACGACATTATTTAAGTAGGAATGGGTTGACCACCCAATATTAATGAAATGAAAAAATTAAACATAGTCCTAACGACGGATTTCATAAAACAACACTTGGAGATTGGGAACTTAGAATGACAATAATTAGCAAGTTACTAATTACTTTTTGTTATCCATATAACTTAATTGAATATCATAACGAAGAAATTACCTTATAATTGTCTTACGTATCAAGTAGGCAAGGAATATAAGTCATGAATTTTGAATTGAAGGTACTATAATCATTCCATCTTAGGAAAGCTACAAGAATGGTAATTATTACTTCTTGAAGAGAGTCATAAAGTGATAATTATCTTTCACATAGGGGTTCTAAATTAGGACTGTTAGCATGCACTTAGGTCAAATGATGAGACCTAAACTTTAGGCCTTCTTAATACATGATTTTAGAAAATTTAATAAAATTCAAATAACTCTGTGGGATAATTGTGCAGTGATGGGACAAGTTTTTCTTGAATTGTGTGTAATCATGAAACTAAGCATGCAAATAATATATTGATTTTTTTTCCTAAGTAGTGTATTAGCCTAATAGATTTTAAGATGACCAAATTATTAATTAGAAATGTTAGATTCCGTTTAAAACTCAGTGAGCTAATTTTTTAGGTAAACACTTAGGAACTACATCAATTCACAAACCTTAATGAATAGGTTGATGAATTGCAAACAAGATATGAATATGTGAAAGAGTGAAGATAAAGGAGATCGGGTAGATCTAATTAACCTTTACAGTTACATATGGTTTTGATATTACCAGATGGATTGTAAACTAGATTACATGCTGGATTCTTATTATTGGATTATAAAACCATTGAAGCAATGTAATGGTGTTAAGGGATTTGTTTTATTTTTTAAATCCCTTAATATGGACTTGTTATAAAATTGGGTGTTAGATAGTTGATGTAAATTTTGGCAAGTTCGGGATGACCCATTATGATCCAAAGCTAATACATACCCAAAGATAATTAGATATTTTGTATCATAAGGGTTTATAAGAATAAAGAGGAATTCAAGGGTAATTATGTTGTGTAAATAATTTTTTAAAATCAAATATTTTATAATTTGAAAAACAAATCTACTTAAAATTTGTAATTTCTCTACCAACGAAACATAGGTGATGAGAGGAGATATCTTCAACCTCTTGAATTAACAACATATTCTTGGTTTGGTTTATGTGGAAAGTGGCTAGCAGAGAAAGCTAATAGAGCTACATGTTAGTTAATTAAAGAAATTATATATGTAAAAATTTAACCAATAAAGAGGATTATCTTTGCACTATGGTTGATAAACAAATTTATCTTTAATTTGATATTTTATGTTGTCTATTTTCCATTAATGTATTATAAAAGATAAATATAAAAAAAATCAATAATAATTATATAACATGGTAATTGATTAAAACTTTATAAAATATTGCAATTGATGAAGGTATTAAAATTAATGTGATCATGGGGTATGAAGCCACATGTTCTAACAAGGGTTATTTTTGACACATTGTTTGGTTTGAAAAACTTAGAAGAGGCCACTAATAAATTTGCAAGTTATACGTAAGTTTCTTATAGAGTTGGTATTTTTATTTTAATATATATTTTTTAAAAATATTAATGTGTGTAATTTAATCATATACTTGTATTTGCAAAAAGAGCTCTATAAGAAGAACAAAATAAAGAAAGTGCATGCAACATTAAAATATTTTGAATGGAATATAATATAATTTAATCTATCGTCCTAAGATAATTAGTATGTACTATAGACATTTAAAATTTGGTTAGGTAATTTCAATACTTAAATTCCACTAACTATCCTCTTTCGTATAAATTGGTGACACTTTGTCAATGAACTACCATTGTCCTTCTATCACCATTAAATAATTATGTTTCAATAATTAATTATCCCTCGTATCATTCAATATGTCGATTAACGACCTTTCATTAATTAACGTCCACTTCTACCTAGGTTTATTAATTATTCTTAATTAATTACTACCACTAATCTAAATCTATAAATCACCATTTATTGAACCAATTTCCTCTCTTAAAACCCCTTAATTATACTAATTTTCCTCTAATAAGCCTCTATAGGCATACCCCTACTATTAATTAATCACCTTTGATTAATTACACCCCCTTTCAACTCCCACAAAGTGCACACACTTTATTAAACATACATGACCGTTCTATTTCCTCTTTGATATTTATCCCACAATCATCAATTTGCTATCCTCTCCTAGGAACCCTCCTCCGTAAATTTCTTCTTACACCTTATTTTCCCTCGATTTAACTATAACAATTTTGATCTTGAGTCGTTGTCCATTATAGGAAATAAATTCTCCATCTTACATCCATTCTTTCAAATTGAAGAGCATGGGAGGATCCAAAAATGACCTTGTAGACATTTCTTGGTCAGATATCATCTTCAAATCTTGAGGAAACCACTCCATTTTTATTGCTAAAGTGATATAAATAGGTTCATTTATTAGATACTAATCTAGAGAGTAATAAATAACTTAACATTTACTTTTCTAATGTTCATGCATTGAAAAAGTTTTTTCTCATAAGCTATTATCTTGATGGTTATATAGTAGGCTTGATTGTTTCTTTGAAGATACTATGTATTAGATTCTTTATATTAGAATAAAAAATTTATATATGAACACATATGGCATGCCTGGTAGGATGGATCCTTAGTCCCTTGAATTTGATGTTGAGATCTCTTGTTCTTTATCTCATTTTTAAGTAACCCTTATTATCCAAATGCAAAATATTTTTAATTCCTTAGGGTATTTTTCTAACTTTGCATGTGTTGAGTTTCTCATATAGTTTTAATTGTGATGCGTTGTTAATTTTAGGCTAAATGATCAAATTTTTATCCTTTTTGAAGTTGTTTCTGTCATTCTATCGTATATTTGACATCATTCTAGGTACACAGAGTTTTGAGTCTTCCCTGTGTATGCGTCTTTAGAGCCGCGTGTCTGTTGAGTTGGGTGCGCTACTTTCATTAGGACCACATATGTGTAATGCACTTAGATTCTTCTAATACACACTTTTATATCCTTTCATAGCTTGAAACAATACATTAAATGTATTTTGTTTGAATCTCTAATATAGTGAAGATTATTACAAACATGCATTTTACTTGAATCTGACCACCGCCTTTCCTTTCTTTCTTGTCTCACCAAATTGTGCTCAGACCATTATGTGGTTCTACAAACGACGACTTTGATTTAACCACTTGTTGGTATTAATTGCCTGTCTATCTTCTCTTTCACGCCATTCCTTTTCCTGCCTAGCTATGGAGTCGACTAGGTTGTTAGCTGGCGGTGGGTGGAAGGACCTGTATCTTTTATTACATGCTCTACTTTCTTTGACTTCCTGATGCCCTTGTCTACCGCGTCTTGGGGGAAGGAAACCCCTGTTTTGGGAGGTCTGCAATTCTGTGGTTATAGAATAGTTTCTGTTTTGGTTCAAACGAGCAGAGAAGAGTAGACAATGCATCTTCCTAGGCATCAAGGACAGGAGGGGAAGTAGATGAAGATTGACGTTACTGTTGCAGCATGGTAGAAGCCTGTTGAGCACTTCCAACAAGCAGGTTGTCCAACTATGTTGTTATCTATTCAGTATCGACTGCATCCTCAATTCGGGATTCTCCTTCAAGGTATTTTTATCAAATCGATTGTGTGATAGTGAGAGTGTTACCAGGAGACCTGATGAAATTTATTGCTATGATCCTCTTTTGAAACCATTCTACTTGTTTTACGATGTAACTCATGGAAGAGGAACCTCCGAAATAGAATAAAATAAAACACAGATCCACAATCACCATGTCAAAAGGTATGTGTGTTTTGCATTTGTTTTAGATACCCATACTGCTACACGCATATGAATCTCAACTAAATGGAAGGTAGAGGATTTCTTGTGAGATGGATCCTGTACGCCAAGGAATTTGATAATAATGAAGAAATCGTACAAGTATTTGGGCGATTTACATCTGGTTTTCTTTTTATATGTGTCCATAGACAGAAAGAAAATAAAAACATTAATACCATGTCTAGCAAATCAGTGTATCGCATTGTGTGAAAATGAGTCACCACACAATGTCATCCCTTTCCCATATCTATCTCAAGCTAAGAACACTTTGTGGAGAGGGTTTGCACATTCTTCTGCTCACTACAAATACAAATTCCTAAACGAGATGCAGTCTTGTGGACTACCATGATGGGAGTATATGCGCAAAATCAGTTTGCCGAGGAAACCTTGAAACTGTTTTGTAAAATGCAGTTCGAAAATATGAAGCAAGATGGCATTGTTCTAGTGACCGCTTTGATTGCCTGTGGAAGCTTGGCAGCTTTGATACATGGTAAAATGGTCCATGCCCAAGTTATCAGGGCTGGATTTCATACAAATTCCATTGTTGGGAATGTAGTCGTAGATATGTACGCTAAATGTGGAGTCATAGGAAATGCTCATCAAATGTTTGACAGAATGTCTGAAAAGGATGTTGTATCATGGACTCCCATGATTGTGGGATACATTCAGAATGGTTATGGTGAGGAAGCTCTGAAACTATTCCAGAAATTGCTATGGACAAATGTTAAACCGAATAGATTCACCTTTGCAAGTACCCTTAGTGCTTGTTCCAGCCTAGCACTGCTAGAACTGGGAAAACAGCTCCATGCCCGTATCATTGGAATTGGCTATGAATCAGTTTCAAGTGTGGAAAGTTCTCTTGTTAGTATGTATGCCAAATGTGGGAGTGTAGATGATGTAGCTCTAGCCTTTGACAAAACAGTCAGTAAGGATTTGATCTCATGGAATGCCATGATTGCTGGTTATGCTTACAATGGAAATGGCAAGGAGGATCTCCAATAGTTTGAATTGATGTTAGAGGTAGACATGAAGCCAAACCGAATCACTTTTTTTTAAGCGGCCTGTCTGCATGCAGCCATGCAGGACTAGTGGCTGAGGGATGCCATTATTTCGAGGTAATGAGAAGAGAACACATCAGCCTGGTAGCAACTAACCACTATGCTCAAGTATGATTGACCTTCTGGGTCATGTGGGACGAATATGTGAAGTTGAAGGAAGTGAAAGCTGTGTTAATGACTCTGATTACTGAAAATACTGATATTGATGAAGTGATTGAAACTGTGAAGCAACGCCACAAAGAGTCAAAATTGCCTGACATTGAAATTGTGCGTCTCTTACGGGACGCGCTTATGGATGTTGTCCAGTGGTCTGGCAAGAACCAACAACAAAATGCAAATTCAGCACTACGATAGGTTCTTCTCTGAAAATATCTCCTCCAGCCTTGTGTAGATCACTTGTGTTTGTGGTAGCACGTATAGGGTATGTGTGTTGGTTGTTGAATCCCACAAGAAGTAGAAGCTCAAGGAAATCAATAGTTGAGCACAAGTGCATGGAGTCACTTTGAATACAACAATGCTCGTGAACTATTTGACAAAACTCCTCTTCAATTGCATGGTCTCGCGGATCGTGAATGTGGACCGCTTAGAACTGGTGCACCCGGATTCCAATACCTACAGTTCTTATGCTGACCCGTGCGGAGTCTATACAACCTGTTGAAGCTGGAGAAACAGGCAAGATATTTCTACACTTTTCTATTGTTATTTTATTTAAAAACATTGTGAAATCAAACCACTTTTCCTTGCATTGATTTGTCAGTTGGATGTCATGATGGGAGATTTCCCTTTCTGCTTGTGTCTTCTTGTTATAGCTTTTATCGTTGACAGTATGTGGGTCGAAAGGATGAATGTTATGTTTCTCTTACTCGAATGATATACCTTTGTCTGTTTGTTTATGTATTAATTCTTCTCTGCGATTGAGTTGCAAGTTGTTATGTTGATTAACTAATATTTTCGATATCATGGAAGTAAGTTTACGATAACTATGAAGCTCTTCCCTAGCACCCAAGTTGTCTTTTGACTTTTTTTTGTTAGCCCCTTCGCAAGTCCCTTTGATAACCTTTTGGCATCGAGAAAGAAAGGTTGTAGGATTGTGTGAGCAATGCATGGACTAGCCAGCGTAGAGTTTTGGTATCAAAACTGGTAGAATAAAAGGGTTCGTGTGCAACGTGTTTTGCCGTCTCGCGTGTTTAGACTCTTATACTATATTTTATCTTGTTTCTAGGCTTTTAATGCCATCCTCAAGAAGTACCTTGACCATCCCTATCAACTTGAACCATAACTAAATTTTTGGATCAACTAAACTGGAGGGTTCATTGTGCGAATCCAGTACCTCGTTGACACTAGAATAGTTTGGTCTAATTCCCCCTCTCAGAATTATTGCTGATGGCGCTCTTCTATTTTTCCTTACTTGCATTATTTTCTCCCTTGTAATGTTAACGCTATTAATTAATATTGGTCAGTTTTTATGCACGTAATTTACCGTAATAGTTTGTGATGGAAATTTCCTTAAATGTGATTAATCTTCGGGAATAAACTCAGCTTTCATTTGATAATCTTATGGATTCATAGCGGAAGGTTTTATTTTGATAATGTCATTTAGAAATTATGTTTGTATCTATTTTTGCGACGATTGACTGTGTTACCTAGGGTTGCCGTAAAATATGGTTGTTTTGGGATATGGGTAATTTATTTTAAATTAACCAAACATTAGTATTGTAGTGGAGGTTTGCAAACCTTTAGTGTTATAAAAACTTGTTGATGACATTATTGTATACTCTTGTTGGACGAAACCCCCTTCTTCTCTCGCATGTTTGCTACTAGCCTGTAAGACTTTGACCCTTCCTGGATGATTGGTAGATCTCTTTGTAGTTAATGGTCAAAACTAGTATACTTTGCCTTCACTTCGAAACTTATGTTGTGTGTATACTCTAATTGATTTCTGGTTTGAAACTCAATTATACATGGCTTTTTGTGTTGATTTCTGAAACCCGTATTTCCCCTTTCTTGGGATGATCAACTTTTGTTCTTTTAGAAATGTATTATTTTAGCCTATGCGTTGGTACCTTTGATAAATTTCTAGATGGTTGGTCTATTTATATCAAATCTCAGTCTTGTAATTATTGTTTAATTACTTACTTGATGGGAATTCTATTTTTTGCTAGATTGTTTGTTTTCTCCTTATAGGGCCAAGGGCCATTCTCTTACGATTGCTATACTTTCGTTGTTATTACTCCTAACTGAAGTACAAGGTCTTCTCCTTCTTTGATTGACATGATGAAGACTTTACTTGAACCTGATGTGTTAATAGTTTTTAGAGGTTTGAACCAATTCTTGTAATAAAGTGCTTCCTTTTCGTGATATTGTTAGATAATAGTTATGGTGGTTTTGTGTAGCCTTATCTTGCTCAGTTCTCGCGAACTGACTCTTGTAGAAAATTTGCTGCAGATGGATCTTGCGTGTAGATGAGGGATAGATTTGTAGACTTTTGTCATCAACCTCAGTTGAGAAGCTCCTTTGCTCGAAACCTTTTTTATGTTGTTCAACTGTTGTTAACGTCCAGTTGAAAGTTTAAAAGAGGATTAATGTCTTAGTATAATGTATTGTGGACTTTGTCATCTGAACTTTAGAAACCTTGTATTGTTTGACCATCATTGAAATTATAAGAAAATTTGGTTATTGTTGTTGAGTGACTTTGTTGGAGTATCAGTATTTTAAGAATTGATGTAATCTTGTTTTGTTCTTGTAAACGAGTGTTGCTACAACCTTTCCTTGAGAATAAATTTTTAGTTAAACCTTGATATGACTTAGTAATAAAGCGTCATAAGTAAACTAACATGGGATTGTTAATACTTCTGGAAGTTAAATTAAAAGTTGTATTCAAATAAAGTAACATAAGGGTCACCAACTTGAGAACAAGAAATTCTTTAAGTAACCAAGGGCAAGACTATCATTGCAGGTAAACTTTATAACTTGATACCCCTAGCGACATTAATGAACACTATCCCTTTCATGGTGGAATTATTAAACGAACTTAAAGGAAATCTATGGTTAGTTCTGGAAGATAATAAGATTTAATAAACAGGAGAAAACAATTTTGAAACTACACAATCTATCTCTCAGCCATTTGGAAAGTAAATTTTTACTCCTTGTTAATACTTTTAGCGAAGCCTAAGTAAGGTTGTTGATAATTCTGGTTAAGAGCCCTAGCTTCAATTAAATACTGGCAATAACTAATGAGGTCCTAAAGATGTTTCATCTCGACCTTCTCCCTCTAACCCTTTTCCAAGGCAACTTGTATCTCTTCTCTTAAGTGTGTTGAACTTAAAACCATGTTGTCTTGTGGGCAAGAACGAATCCTAGTAGCGTTAGTGGTGAGCAGATGGCCTTGTGGAATTTAATTACTCCTTTTTCTTGATAAACGAATTAAGCAAATAAATGTCATAATAGAGAAGATTGAAAGATAATTACTTTGTGTCAAAAGAATAAATTTAACTTGGTAAGATGAATTGTATGAATCATATCTTGAGCCTCCTTAAAAACGTAAGCTAAGAATTGTAAGATGTCCTTTAAAAATAAATAACTCTCAAAATATCTCATTGTGGATGGCCCTAACTGTAAGTGTGTTCTGTGATTGGACTTCTATGTTTTCTTGTCAAAAATAAAAGTATATTGTCCTTGTTAGGTGTGAACGTTTCCGTGCTGACCTTGTGGTCATCCCTGTAACAAGTGGTTCCCAGAGTTGGTTGTAACCTTGTGACGACATGTTGTGTCGTGTTTTTTGTCGAAGCAAGTCAAAAACAAAAGTTATCCTAGATTTCACTATGTTGTTCGTGTATGGATTTTTGGGTCGTTACAATATGCATCTTCTATGTTACGCAGGTTTCCTTTTGTCCACGTATACATGACATTTCTATTTAATCCTCTATGTTTCTTTTCTAGACCTGTGTATCTGCTTCTAGGTCCGTGCAGGTGCCTCTCTAGATGTGCATGCATCATTTTATGTCCCTGGAGTCTATTCTCTTATCAGACCTACACATATTCTTTTAGGTCTACATGTTTTTCTCTCTCTCCATGTATATGTGTAGTTGTTTTTGTTTTTTAACAGAGTCGTGTTTGTGTTATCAGGGTCATGAAATTGCTATTAAGGGTGCGCATGTGTTCTAAGGTCCGTGTAGAAATTGCAAAGTCTGTATAGGTTTGATCAATTGAAGTTTGGTCACTCTTTTTAAGTTTGCAAAAAAATTATCTATGTTATTGCTAACTAGTGTTTACAGGATATATTGAATAATTTTTTTGCTAACTTTTTTGAATTAATTTAATGAATGTTTTTTTTTCATTTTCTAGGATAGAGTTTTATATGCTCTTCACTCACACCTTCTAGGTGATTTTGGGAATCAGAAAAAATTCTACACATTTTTTCACTCATTCAAGACACTTCATTAAAATTCATGGTTAAGGGAATGAACAACAATTTGGCTAAAATGAGTTTCTTATAGTTACAAGTTTTTTCCATTGGTAATAATAGTAGGGTTAATCATTGCATATGCTCTTTTGTTCCATCTTAGGATGATATTGAGAATTAGAAACAACATTTTATCGTCTTGCATAATGTTTTGATCGTTTGGAAAACTATTAACCTTTAGGTGTAGGGAAAAAAAATCTTGTCAAATAATCAGGATCTAAACCAAATATTAATATAGTTTTTTGAAGGTTTCCAATGGTGTACAAAACTACACTAAGATTTAAAAGACAAAAAAACCTCATTGAAAACACTATATCTGCAGGATTTGGTTAAGATCTACAATCCTGAAGTCAATCCATCTCTCTCACACATTAGAGCAAAATGAATAGAAAACTTCACAAAGTTTTGTAATAATAATGAGCCAAGGTGATTTACCCCTCTGGCTTAGTATATATAGCTTGTTTTTAACCCCCGACGTTGATTTTCACTTGTCAGGATGGTCAAGGGAGGTGATGTGACTACTATGATCGTTCTATTTTCTTCTACCACCTATCGCAATGATTATTTTTATTAAATACTCATTTTTTTCATGTTTTAAGCTATGTTGGGGAAATATTTTGCTACATGGAAAGCACTTCTTCCCCCTAGCACATATTTTTTTCTTCCATGTGATTCTTTATTTGATACTTACTCTAAAAATTCAAAAATCAGTAAATTTTTTTAATAATTTACAAAAAAAATTTGTTAATATTTGAAAACCCTAAAAAATTAAAAAAATCATTTAAAAATCCAAATAAAACGTAAACTTAAAATAGGATTCAAAAACTGGTAAACACCATGCACGCAACTGAAATCTGTATCAGATGCATTGTAATCGAACATCAAAAAAATTTCTATAAAAAATCTTTATTGGAATTTAGCATGTTCTTGTACATGACTCGCAGATCATTTGGATCCACCGTCCATCAACAAAATCTAGATTACATGTTATCTCTATCTTCTTTTCCATGAATACGTTTCTTGGGGAATTTTCATAGGGCACGATTACTTTTTTTTCCTTGGACTCATCATCCTTCACTTATTCACCTCACATGTATTCTTTCTTGGGCTTCCATTCTTAACCCTTTTCATTAATTTGCACAAGTTAGAATGAAAGCTTGATAACAAAAACATTTGTACAATTATCTTGAACGTTGTTTGTTTGAGTATGTGTGGTTTTATTTGTTTCCCTATTAGGTTAGCTTGTTTACATTCTCGTATTGCATTGCATTTTTTATGTTGCATTAAGTTAGCATTTTAGCAATGAAAAAATGTTCATATTATAGGTTTTCATGTTATTATACACTTCTGTCATATGCGTATATTTTAATAAGGACCGATGACATAGATCACATGCAATATGATGAAATAAAGTTATTTTTGCATCAAACGGATGAAAGCTATTTCCATCCCCTTCATCTTCATTTTTCTTCCATATCATTCTCTTCTATCAACACTATTCTTCCAACTCACCTGGAGCAATAGGGGTCACATTTTATTCCCCCTGCCCCTTCTCATTCTTCTATCCATTTCCTTAATCCTTTTTGATCGGCGATTGATCTCTTTTGTCACCCTAATGATGCATGAGGGGGCATCCTTCACCCTATTAATTTTTATTCCATCCCTTAAAAATTCACTTGTTTGCACTTGTCTACTATCTTTGACGTAGCATCACTTATGCCACCCCAAAGAGGGGGAAATGTCGACATCTAGAATTCGGTCAATAAAATTTAATACTTAATTTGCACTAACTATACTCTTTCCCATAAATTAACAACACTTAGTAAATGAACCACCACTATCCCTCTATCATCATTAATTAATTAGGTTTCAATAATTAATTAACCATCCTATCATTTGGGATCTCGATAAACAATCTTTCGTTAAGTAACGTTTATTTCTACCTAGGTTAATTAATTATTAATAAATAATTACTACCGCTAATCTAAATTGATAAATCACCATTTATTCAACCAATTTCATCTCTTAAAACCCTCCAATTATACTAATTTCCTTCTAATAGCCTCTATAGGCATACCCCTACTATTAATTAATCACCTTCGATTAATTAAACCCCCTTTCAACTCCCAAAAAGTGCACACAATTTATTAAACATACACGAACTTTCTATTTCCTCTTTGGGGTTTATCCCACATTCATCAATTTTCTATCCTTGCGTGAACTAGCAAGCTATATAAGGAACACTTATGCTTACCTTTCTTTTTACACCTTATTTTCCCTAGAGTAAACTACATGCATTTTGATCTTGAGCCATTCTCCATTGTAGGAAATAAATTCTCCACGTTGCATCCATTCTCTCAAATTGAAGAGCATGGGAAGATCAAAAAATGGTCCTGTAACTATTTCTTGGTTAGATCTCATCTTCAAATCTTGAGGAAACCCCTCCATTTTGATAGCTAAAGTGATCTGAATAGGTTTATTTATTAGATAGAAATCTTTAGAGTAAGAAATAGCTTAACATTTAATTTTAGATTTTTCATGCATTGAAGAAGTTGTTTCTCATAAACTCTTATCTTGATGGTTTTATATTAGGTTTGATTGTTGTTTTGAAGCTACTAGGTGTTAGTTTCTCTAGGTTAGCATGGAAAATTTATATATGAATACATGTACAAGTAATACATGTAGTGTTTAATTTATTTGTACATGTAAAATATAAATTAAAACTAAACATTTTGAGGATTTTATCATAAAAAAAATTCAGGGAAAAAAAACTAGAACGCTGAAGAGGATTTAGAGAAGAACGAAGATATTGAGAATGATGAAGAAAGGATGCGAAGTACAATCAAGAGGATTATGAGGACAAGAAGGAAGATCAAGTTGAGGAAGAACAAGAATATTGTGAGGATTAGGGCTAGTATGACAAGAATGATCACTTGGATATTTAGGATGTAGATTTATATCTATTTGTTTTGTAATTTAGAAGGACCCTTTAAAACTCCCTTAAAGTTAAATTGTTATATATTATTGTAAATCACATTTTTAATTGAAAAGAATACTTTTTTTTACTAATGATAATATCATGATACTTTACAAGTTCTCTACAAAAATACAATGTAAATAATAGTTTAGTATTTAATGTTTAAAGTTGTAAACAAATAATAAAAATGTAATGTAAGTATTTTTAATTACAATTAGCTATATTTACTTCTATAAATAATTATTGAACAAACTTTGCATTATATTTACACCACCCCTCATTGGTAGTGTTGTAGGATTTCACATGGTGAAAAGAAGATGTAGTTTCACCACAAAAGATCCATAAAAATGACGCAAATATGAAACAATTGAATTTTTCTAGTTGTATCCTTTTTGCACCAAACAATTCAACCTAAATTCTTTCAAGATAAAACACTGAAAACGCCCAAAATTCGATTCCAAATAAAAAATTGACCAAAAATACAATGTTACTTGCACATTGTGTAGTAGTTTTATGTCCTCATGATGAGTATGATGTTCCTTCTTACACACTCCCTTTCATGCATGTTTCCAGATTGTTGTGTCCTTCATCTTGTTTGGTTATTTTGTGACCAGTAATTTGTCTTCCATGTGTGTTTCTTAGACCTCTTGTTTGCACTGTTCTCTGACTCTTGCATGATACCTTTTCTTCGTCCTTCAATTCAAAGAAGAACGCTTAGTGCAATCATCACACTCAACATTATTATTCACTCTTTGTAAGACTCTCACGCACACCTAGATATTCAACATTCATGAAAATATTACACAATATTGCATTCTCAATGTTGTAAAACCTCACATGCTTTTCGTAATCACCATTCTCAAAAAATGTTCATGCATTTTTAGGCAATCACCAAACTATTGTGCCAAGTGTTGCTTGTTGTTTCTCTTTCTTATCGTCCACATGAGGGCCCATACTTGGCCAACATTTTACCAAATTAATGACAGATAACTACCTAGCCCATTGCACTCCTACATCATCTTATTATGAAAAATAGATTAGAAAAAAATGTAGCTAAATTAGTTACTACTAATGGAAGTCATCTTGAAATGAATTATAACATACATGAGTGAAAAAATCACATTAGTGAAAGCATTCATCTTAATATGAATATTATATTCGTTGTTCCTCCCTTATTTAATAAATTTTTATAATGTCTTATAATTATTAACCAAAATATATGAGGGAGTAATGTTACTTCATGTCAAGACTACTCTTACACTATAGTAATTGGAGTGCGCACATTTTACACACACAATTACAACAGTAAAATACTAGGATAGTTTTTTTTTACTTACATTGCTCATTACAAAATGTCATAAGGAATCCAAGTAAGGAAAACACAACATCACATACAACACTTACATAAGTAATCGAATCAAATAGACACATGATAACACCATATACATGTTTATACCACTCTCTTCCAAATGAATGAGTACTAGCAATGACCCAACCACAAGACAAATGACTCAAGGATCGGCAAACCCAAAAAACATCATTTCTTTAATTACATCTTAATTACGATTAATATTCTAAGAAAATTTTCGTGCAAGGATAGCTTTCTCCTTTTTCCACCTAAAAAATCTTAAGTTCATTCCACCTTTAGTTTACAGTTCGACCATTTTATGTTGGATTTTTTTTTTTTAATGCATCACGGAAATTTTCATAACTTACTTGCTTGTTTGGCACAATTCAAATCACATATAAAGTACTGAATTATCTTTTTTTTATGTTGAGAATATGCTTCTCATTTTATTGAGAAGCACAGAAAGATATTTTATTGAGTTAAAAGGACTCCAAGAGTGGCAGTATCCCTAACCTCAAATCTCATTTTTTTCTCTTCTATGCTTTACTTTTACATCACATTATGGTCACATTTTTACCATCGTTTTATAACAAAAAAATTTACAAAAGCACTTGTCTGATATCTTAAGGAAGTACATGGTTAGAAGTATTATAAACTACATATGAACCACAAGTGACCTATGATCACGAAGATCCGATGTCTCTGCATTTCACGATTCTGCATAAGAAATATTATTTATTTCTTTAATGCCATAAAATGACATAACAAGGGATTATGGGACAACTTTTCAGTTTCTAAGGTTCTCTAAAATCAACATCTTTCAAATCAATTTTGTAGACAAGGAGTTAAATTTTAGTTTTCTACCCACAAGTTAACACCCTATTCAACTAGGGTTTAGTTTAATTCCAATTTTCACTGAGGGCTTTATGCTATATTAAAGATTAGATTAAGGTTCAAAAAATATTCACCCTATAAACCCTCTGTAAAAGATCAACGAACTATATTATCACTAGCCAAAGATAGCACATATAGCTAAGGGGATCAATTCCTTAGGAAAATTTTAAGTGATCAAACCACTATTTCACTAACTCCATGATGTCATCTGGATCCCACAAGAAATTCATTCGATGAAGAAGATTTATTTGAATGTGTTGCTCCTATATGTCTGGTTTATGTCAATGTCACTAAATGTACCTACTAAGACGATAAACCCCTTTCTTGGGATCTTATTTGCCTATTCTAGGATGTTCCATCAAGTGTAAAGATTCATTTTGAAGGTCACAATTTTTCTACATTAAGGGATAAACATAGGCAGATTAGTTATATACAATTTTTTTGAACTAGGGTTGACTATTGTGGTTAGGTTCCTTTATTACATTTTCAAGGTAAGAAACACAACACTAATTATTAAACCAATAATTGCACAATGAAAGTTCACTACAAGGTATTAATTTCGATTCCTTTTCACATTCATATTCCACTTTTACCATAACAATTTTGGGATCAAAATAACATCCATGAAAGAAATACTAATTTCTCAAGCACTTATTAATCTAGCAAATTTTACATACTACTAATTTCAACATTAAGTCTTTCAATATATTACCAAAAATAAGCAATGAATTACTCAATGCCTTTACGTCAACATTCTTTCATCTCGCAAAAACCACGTGAACAAGATATCAGCAATAAATCGCTAGCATGGCATCCATCCTAATCTAAAATAACTATCATTTTTCAGTTTCCCATTTACATATGATAATAATTACAATTTGAAATTGAAATAAAAAGGTTTAGAGACATGTATTCATTACATTTCATTTTGCTTCTTTTTGTAACCTAGGAGAGAGAAAAAGAAGGGTAGAGAGAGAAAACACCATTTTGTCAAAAGTTCAAATGCATACAAGTTACGTTATAGGGTTTTAAATAGTTTTTTACATGTGTTAAAAGTTTCTAGGGTGATTTGGCAACCCTACGAGGGTCTCGTAGCTTTCTATTTTTAAATTTTCTCGCTAGCTACAAAATGTTCAAAAAAGGCTCGGAGGCTAAGAAACTGCTTCTGAAAGTTATCTTCTGATGAGAACGCACACCATGATTAAATTTATACATGTCCCTAGATATACCAAGAGTTCATAGCAACTGACAGAATTGGGAAAAAACAAACGGTTTGCGTTTGGCGGCTAGTTTTCCAGGGCCATTGGTAGTAGTTGGCCCAGTGCAAATTGAACAAAAGTTAGCTCGAGGGCTCAGAAAACCACATCCAAAACTGACGTCTGATGGATGAGCACACCACGAGACATTTCCTACAAGCTCCTCTATGTGAGGAGAATTCATTAGAGTCGACAGGACTGTGAACGAGAAATCCATTTTCAAACGGTGACCAGTTTTCTAGAGTGACAAGTTGAAATTGGTCCAGTTTGACCTCGTAAAATTGCGACCGAAGCCCTACAAAATGGATTTGACAAACTATCCTGAAAAGTGTTTTTTTCCTAAACTGAATTTTCCATGCAATTTTCTATTATAAACACTAGAGGTTTGCGAAGACAGGACGTAATTTCTCCATCCAGGTTTCAAATGGCAGTTTCAAACGAAAGCCAACTTTCTAGATTTAGCCGCTTTTTACTGTTGTAACCCAGTGTAACAGGGCTCCACATATGTCCATTCGGAGTAAAACTAGAGGTCAAGGTGACTCCACACATAACAAGGTACACGAATGAAGCTTAACATCTCGTTTTCAGAGTTATGAAGGGTACTAAAAGAGTCTAAAAAAAAAAACACAAATCAACTATTTAAACCGGGAAAAGATCAATGTTATTACAAGAAGGTCAGTTTCGTCTGGTTGATAAGGTGATGTTGTAGCGATCCAGTTAGGTAGGAATTTTTCCACATCACCTCGAAATGAGGGTAGAAGTTCATGTTTTAATGCAACCGGGTTATTTGACTTCATGAGTTTTCGACATGAAATTACATTGTTTTTGTAACGAGTTTAAAAAAAACATTTAACGACATTAAAAATCCTAATATTTTGAAATTATATTAAGTTGTAAATGAAAAACTAAAATACGAGAGTTATGAAAGACGAGGGAAGGTGAACCATGCCTAGAAAAGAGCTAGCGAGGCAAAATTCAAGGAATTGACATCACACCGATTGATTTCACTTGCTTGTAGCCATGGAAGGAAAACCCAAAAATAGCATCCATAATAATGTCCAAATCAGTGGCCGGTTCATCCAATACAGGGTAAGCCTCTCACTCGAGATCTGCAACATTTGAATCCATATATGTACAAACCACCTCCAAAGAAATTTCCAGCACATAGAACTCAAATGGAAGCTCATGTTGCAACCCATTTGCTGCTTCTGGGACATGTACCTAGTGTTTAGGGGAACTTGCAGAAGAAGTAACAGGATTTTCATATCATCAAGAAACTTGGTAGCCCACATGAAACTAGTGATGAGAATCCTATGTACATTAAGGGAGGTGATGAGAAAACTTAAATTGAGTTAAATGCAGTGATCAATGTATGCATAGGAAACCACAATGACAGAGGGACTACAATGGACATACTTGAATATTCTCCCCAGATACTACTCTATGCTCATCGCTGGGATTCTCCTTCCATCAAATATTCCCAACTTCACACCCACTTTAGCCCCTTGTCTCTCATACAAACAATATTAGACAAAAATCCCTCCTCCATTTTGCTTTGATGGACATCCATACTCTATTTCAAGAGCTCCATTTTTGCACAGTCAGTGAGAATCTTGGAAAAGGTTGTTAAATTTGGCTTTACACCTACTATTTGCATTTGGTAGAAAGATTCTAAAGCATTTTCAACAAATCCATTTTGTGCAGATCATGGAACCCTGAGACTCCATGAGACCGCATTTCTTATAGGCATTCTAACAACAGCCCAAATGCCTTTTTAACAAATCCATTTTGTGCATAGGCTGGGATATGCTCGCAATGTAAACTCGTCAGGTTGGAGACCTGTTTGTTGCATGGTGAAATGGTGTGACTGCCTTATGAGGGAACCAGTGTCTTCTGAACGCTGTAATAGAATATTCCATGAGAGCTGTCTCATTCTTTCATTTGCTCAAACACTAAAAAAATAGCCCCCCCAGCGTTTGTGACTACAATATCTGACAAAAATTTCTATCTTTTATGCTTGGATAGGTGTCCACATAGGAGTTTGGAGTGGGCTGAGAGGATGCGTGGGAGTCCAAACCCTGGGAGGATCCTTGGGTTTCACGCACTACCTCCCCATCCTTCAATAATGCCTGCCCAAAATAGAAATCCCTCCGACCACTAGAAGGAAACAACCACTTTCTTCCATGCCTAGTGAGTGTGCAAGTCTGGTTGGAAGCTCCCTTCCCATGGTGGCGGTGCTTGGCAATACTAAACAAAAGACAAAAACAAAAAAACCAAAATGAGCCCCCCCTTTTCCCTAACCGCCCCAAGAAGAATATCACGGGATTTTTTTTTTAATTTTTAAATATTTTATTTTATTTATTTATTTATTTATTTTTCTTTATTTTAACTAAAGAACCTAACAACCCTAAAATGACTCATCTCCCCATGCAATTCGAGTCTTAGTCTATGGGAGTGAAAGGGGCATTACAATCATATTGAGAAGGCTTGTCACAAAGATTAACCTAAACATGAGTTATAATTGGGAATAAAAGTGAAACAACAAAAAAATATAAGAGACTTCACAATTTAAAATGGCTTATGCTAAGGTTTTACCTTTTAAAAAATCGGTTTCTCATAATCACTTATTTTAAACACATTTTATTTGAATATAAAGTTTAATGAATAAGGTTCAACAGTTTAACTTGTGTTCAAGGACAACTGCATTGATTTGTAAGCCAGGAATATCAATGAAGTTGTATTGCACATGTTGGGTTTCTAATGTAGCCAAAATTCTAAACAAACTTGATATACTACAAATAATATGAACTCTAAAAAGAAAATAGATCTCCTCCTTCATTCTTCAATAGTTAATTACAATGTTTCTTAAATAGAAAAACAAATCCCAACTCGAGTTTCCAAGAAAACCCTAATTAAATTTGACTAAGTCTACTCTAGGTGGTGGAATTTACTACTTTTAGTAGTTTACTATAACATGTTATTCTTAGTTAGTTCGCATGCTTATTCGTATGGGCACAAAAATGGCCACGCATCTTCTACATTCCAAAATTAGAGGAATTTATAACTTTCTAACTCATAATGCAACTAATAGACTAAAATTAACTAATGCCCAAAAATAGGAAAAAACCAAACTATAACTTAAATCCTAATTTTTTGGCCTCAAGATGGCGGATTTAGGGCCTGAATATGTGCTGAAACTTTCCCCAACTGGTAGGGTTGGTTTCTGGTGCATTATTCAGATCTCAAGATGTTTGGGAGATCATTGAAGATGGGTACACAGAGCCCGGAGATGCAACAACATATACTGCACTTTCTTAGGCAGACAAAGATGCTTTGAAGGAGTTACGAAAGAAGGATGGAAAATCTCATTTCTATATTCATCATGCAATGTACAAAATCATTCTTCCAAGAGTGGCAACAACTAGTCAAGAAAAGACCGCATGGGATACTTTACAAGTTACATGTCAAGGTAATGAGAAAGTAAAAACTGCCAAGCTACATTTACTTCGTAGAGATTTTGAGAATTTAGCAATGAAAGATTAAGATTTTGTAGAATCATTTTTTATTTATGTAGTTGGATTAGTCAATCAAATCAAATCCCATGGTGAGACTCTTGACTACAAAAGCATTATTAAAAAATTTCTTAGAATTTTTCCTACGAAATTTGATCCTTTAGTTGTTGTTATTGAAGAAACTAAGGATCTGAGTCAGTTTTCTATTGATGAGTTCAATGCATCACTAATCAATCATGAAAAGAGGATGAATAGATCACATGAAAGTGTAGATTAGGCTTTTGCATCTCAGACATCAGGTATTCATGGAGAATGAAGAGATAGTTTTAGCCCAAGAGGCAAAGGAAGAAGTCCATCTAAAGGATGCGGCAACGGTTCATCAAGCTCAGATGGAAGAGGACAGAATCAAGAAAAAAGTTATGGTTAGAGACAAGATAAGTCTCATGTTCAGTGCCATTATTACAAAAACTATGGGCACTATGATTATGATTGCAAGAAAAAATCAATATGATGAGGAGAGGAAAAATCAAAATCAGGTTGGAAGTTCTATTTCTAAACCTATGTTTATTGCATGCACAAGGATTTCTAAAGATATACCTTATTTATCCCCTATTAAATGTAATTTTTCAAAAGAGATTCCATGTGATGTATGGTATTTGGATTTAGGTTGCAGTAATCACATGACATGTAATCTAGATTTGTTTTCTAATTTGGATGATTCAGTTAAGAGTTATGTAACTCTTGGAAATAACAATATTGTGTCTATAAAAGGAAAAGGCACAGTTAGTATTATAACAAGATAGGGGGAGCCAAAAATTATGCAAGATGTTTACTATTTTACAGGTTTGAAATATAACCTTATGAGTATTGAACAACTGGTACAGAAAGGATACCGAGTATATATGGAAGATAATGAGTGCGTGATTGTGGAAAAAGCTCCTAGCACTCAGTTGATTGAAAAAGTTAAGATGAGAAACAATAGGATGTTTCCACTGATTTAAAACCTTGGAAAAAGAATAAATCAGATTTGTTTGCAACAAAATCAGTAGCTCAGTTCGAAGTAAAGTTCTACGCTAAGCCAAATCAGCCTTTTGTTGAGTCCTGTGCTCAAACATATGAGTCCTGCGCTAAGGTAAAAGAGTCCTGCGCTAAGGTAAAAGAGTCCTGCACCAGTGTAAGAAAGTCTTGAGCCAATGAAAATAAGGTCTTCGCTATAGCAAGCGTGTCTTGCATTGGTTCCTGCGTAAATAAAGTTGAGTCCTACACTGAAGGAACACAATCATATTTTCATTCAGTCATAAAGGATGAATCATGGTTTTGGAATCTAAGGCATAGACATTTCAATTTTGGATGTTTGAATTTACTTCATAGAAATAATATGGTTATAGGTTTTCCATTGATTCAAAAACCGGAAAGGGTGTGTGAAGGTTGTATTTTGGGGAAGCAACACAATGATTCATTCCTAGTTGACAAAACAACAAGAGCAAATGCACCACTTGAGATTGTACACTCAGATTTATGTGGAACTATGCAGACAAATTCTATTGGAGGTTGTATTTATTTTATGAAATTCATTAATGATTCCACAAGGAAGACATGGGTTTATTTTCTGAGAAATAAATCAGATGCTTTTGATACATTTCAGTAGTTCAAGGCATTGGTGGAGAAGCAAAGTGAATACTACATCAAAGTTCTCAGAAGGAACAGAGGACGTGAGTATGTTTCTAATGAGTTTATGAATTTTACAGATATCATGGTATACACAAGCAATTTATGACCAGGTATACACCACAGCAGAATGGTGTGGCAGAGAGGAAAAATAGAACTATCATGGAGATGGCGAGAAGTATGTTCAAGGAAAAACATCTTTGAAATGATTATTGGGAAAAAGTAGTAGCAACTTCTATTTATATTTTGAATAGGTGTCTAATGAAACTTGTTAGGAACATGGTTCCTTAACAAGTATGGACTAATAGGAAACACAATGTTTCACATTTCAGAGTTTTTGGTTGTGTAGCGTATTCACATGTACCTGATGAGCTAAGGAAGAAGTTAGAAAACAAAGAATAAAAGTGAATTTTTGTTGGGTATTTAGAGAATACAAAAGCATACAAGTTGTACAATCCAGTCACTGGAAAGGTTATGATCAGCAGGGATGTACAGTTTATTGAGAATTAAGCATGGGATGGAAGTATAGAGAAAAAAGTGAGTATAGCAAAAGCTTTTCTGCATGATGATATGACAAATGAAACTTTAGAGCAGTAAGGTAATGTATCTACAAATCTTGGACATGCACCACAAGTTGTAGCATAAGCTACAACTCCATCTGTAGTCAGGAGGTCACCAAGATTTTTAGCCATGCAAGAGACACCACAGAGAACACCATAAGCTACTCCATCACTAGAAATAAGTCTTGTATCGAATAGCCCTGTGCAATGGAAAACAAGAAGTCTAAGTGAGATTTATAATGTTGATCCAACTAATTTATTTTTAGTTTTTGCATTATTTTCTCAGGTTGCAGATCTAGTATATCACGAATAGGCTATAAAGAATGAAGTTTGGGAAAAATATATGCATGATGAGATCGATACTATAGAGAAGAATCAGACATGGGAGCTAATGGATCTTCAAAAGGAAAGGACGTGATAGGATTAAAGTGAGTCTACAAGAAAAATTACAATGCTAATGGAAAAGTATAGAAACACAAAGCAAGGCTGGTTGCAAGAGGTTTTACGCAGCAATATGGAGTTGACTACAATGAAACATTTGCCCTAGTAACATGTTTGGACATGGTAAGAATGGTTTTAGCAATTACATCTCAAAACAAATGGCCTATTTTTCAGATGGATGTTAAATCAACATTCTTAAATGGATTCCTTGAAGAGGAAGTTTATGTAAATCAACTAGAAGGTTATGAGATTGAAGGTCATGAAGGAAAAGTATACAGATTGAAAAAAGTGCTCTACGGTCTCAAACAAGCACCTAGAGCTATGTATAGCATAATAGATTCTTATTTGATTGAGAATGGTTTATGTAGGAGTAGTAGTGAGCCTACCTTATACACCAAGATAAATGAGCAAGGTAAAATTTTAATTGTTTGTTTATACGTAGATGGTTTGATCATTACTGGAAATCTATCTATAGAGTCATTCAAATTAGCCATGAAGAAGGAGTTCGAGATGACAGATCTAGGTCTTATGCCTTTTTTTTGGGCATTCAAGTTTAACAATCAGAAGGTGATGTTTTTATCTCACAAGAAAAGTGTGCAAATGATGTTTTGAAAAGGTTTAACATGTTGAATTATAAGCCAGTGCCAACATCAGTTGCAGTAGGTTTGAAGTTGAGAAAAGAGGATGAAGGATACTTTGTGGATCCAACATTGTTTAAAAAGTTGGTTGGAAGTCTTATGTATTTGATGGCCACGAGGTTTGATATCATGTATGGTGTGAGCCTCATATCAAGGTTCATGAAATCTTCAAAAGATTCACATCGAGAAATTGGAAAAAGAATTTTGAGGTATGTAAGGGGAACAAGGAATCATGGAATTTTTTATTCAAGTTCAGATGAGTTCAAACTCATTGGTTATACAGATATTGATAGTGCTGGAAGTATAGATGATTGGAAAAGAACATCCGGCTATACTTTTCACTTTGGAACAAAAGTGGTTTCGTGGGCATCAAAGAAGCATCCCATTGTCATGTTATCTTTAGTAGAAGCAGAGTATGTAGCAACAACAGGAGCATCCTGTGAAGTTGCTTGGATGAGAAGAGTGTTGACAGATTTACAACACAAACAAGAGGAAGCTACACATATTTTTTGTGACAACAACTTAGCCATAGGGTTGTCCAAAAATTGGGTTTTTCATAAAAGGAGAAAGCATATTGATATGAGGTATCATTTCATCAGGGAGTTGGTAAACAACAAGGAAATTCATCTTGAATTTTTCAGATCCAAAGATCAATTTGCAGACATTTTTACAAAGGCTTTGGCATAGGAAGCTTTCAAATATTTGAGAGATTTTGTGGGAGTTTGTGATCTTGCACATGGTAGATCTGAAAAAGAAAACAAAACTCCATAAGCGTGAAAGCTACGAGTTTGAAATTAAGGGGGAGCATTGGAAATATGCATGTAATTCTAACTGTAACTTTTTAGAAATATTAAAAACAGATTTAGTTTTTTTTTAGTTTGCTTTAGTTAACTCAGCTTTATCCTATTTTCAGGATTAAATTTAATTCAAATAAATATTATTTAATTCATGCACAACATGCAGCTGTTTTAAAACATGAGTTTAAATTAAGAATGATCAATTGAAGAGCTATTAATGGGTGAGTTATTCTATTTAAATAAGAACAATTGTAATTGCTTTGTATGCACACACAGAAGTGTGAAATCTACACAGGAAGAATTAGAAAAGTGTTGCATGCACAACAATGTCGGTTTGAATATTCTTTTGTTTATGCAAGTTATTTAATTGTTCTGTTTGTATGTTTTTTGTATAAGACTGCAGATTTTCTACAATGCAAAAGGTGCCCATTTTGTGTTGTCTTGTGTTAACACCAGCTCCAATCGACTCTGTCTATCAATATTGCATATGCCTGAAAAGATCTCCCTTTTTAAGTGTTCAATTTATACACAATGTTGTTTATGGCATCCAGTCCATTAGAACACCCTACAATATTTTGATGATGTTTCTTACTCTGAATACATGACAATCCCCATACATATATATGATTGATTGTGGATGATTTGGAAGAAACAAAGAAGTTATCTCTATGTTTCAAATTTCTGCATAGATGTTGGGAGGTCTACCATATGTACACAACTTGTTCTCGAGTCAAAAAAAGGGTTAGGTATGTAGATTAGAAAAGTCCATCACATCACCAAAATTTATGTAACACGTTAATATTTTTTAATGATATTTATGAAGATTGAAATAATTTATTAACCATATATGTTAATAAGACTTACGTAACAATTTATTTCTCTTCATAAAAAATAAATGTTGTTAAATAAATGACTCTATTAATATTATGATATTTAGTAGACCTCAAAACCTTGATGCAAGTAATTGTTTTGCAAAATTATTAAATTTAATTCATATTTATGTCTTTTCTATACTTCTTATTGGTTTCAAGGAGAATTCTTTTCCAACATGGATGTCCCGTACTATTTTGATCAACTAAATTTTTAATACACCTATTTTATCAGATTTTATAGAGCTTTTATGGTTTATTTTTTATGTTTAGGATTTGTAGCAGCTTGTGGATGGTATACACAAAGTGTTGGAAGGATTTTGAAGTTTGTTAACATTTCCTTTTTGTGAGGTTAAAGTCAAGTGTTTTCTTAACTCAATCATTATCCAATACTCACATTCACGGTTAATCCTTGAACATATTAGCTTTGTGGAGTATTTATGGTCGTATTTGGGAGCAAGTAAGGCCTCATAAAACCTTAGTTTGAAGCCTTTGGCACAACATGGTCACATTCACAACTTTCCACGTTTCAAACATGATTGCCTTGATGTTTTAGCTTGGGGAAACCATCCCTTATTTGCTAAGGAGAGAGCCTCAATGGGGTTTATAGATGAGAGTTATTTATTTTATATTGACGAAAAAATCCCACTTGATCGATGCTTTTGAAAAGTGCAAAAATGACTAAGTGTTCAACATGGAGCCGTCAACTATTCAAAATGACATGGACCTGAATTCCGGTGGCCATATCTTTTGATAAGAGAAAAAAGTTAAAAATAGAAAGACTTGTTGAAATCTCTTAAGAATTCCTTCAAGGTAGTGGATAATCTTAAGATGTTGGAAAACATTCAACAATATGATTTGACAGTTTAAAAATATATTATATAAGTTAAGGATCATCCTTAGAATTCAAATATATTCTTGGGAGATATACTAGCATATTCCTCTTTCTCTTCCCCTCCCCTTTCTCTCTTGATAACTTTTCCATAAAATGTAGTTGTGTATAGAGTATAAGTAGCCTCTCCTCCAATGAAAAGTTACTCTTCCATTTCCAGTTTCAAGGAATTCTAAAGTGTCCATATCTTTTATTTCAAGATTGTGGCATGAATTCAATTAACATTTTACTCATTTAGTATATTTTTAATCTATTTAGTATTTATGTGAGATTTTTTTGGCTTATATTCACTCTCCATATTGTATTATTTATTTCATTCCTTCCATTTCTATGTATGTGGGTGTATTTGTATTGTTTCAATAATTATGAGAGGGGGAATGTGACCACTTATTATCTGGTGCATCACTATTTTATTTTATTTTTTATTTTCTCTCTTTTTTTTCCACTTTCAATTATTAGCCACATTTAGATTACTGGGAGAAATTTTTAATTTACGAAAGAGATTAGATTATATTGGATGTCTAGTGGAAGGGAGAAAAGTTCCCACACCTTGTGGGTATTCCCATTGTTATTGCTGAGACAACAATCCCAACTTGTGGCTGTTGGACTTGCAAATTTTCAACAACCAAAAAGGACATCAAGAAACGTGAAGATGTAAAGATGAAAAAAGAAAACATTCTTGGGAATGATATGAGAAACAGAGAATTTTAGTTGCGAATATTTGTTAATTCATGAATATTATAGTTTTTAAAATTTGTGTTTAGCAATTTTTTGTGTAAAGAGATTAGGACTAGGTCACCAAGTATTTTAGTTTCAAGTCACTCTTAGAGGTCAGTTTGCCTAGGGTTTACACCAATAGATGACTATTTTAATTCTAATTTTCATTAGCGTGAAATTGAAATTTGTAAAATTCTCCTTCACATATATATTAAATACAAATTTACAATTCCGAATATCAAATACACATCAAATATTCTTTGGGATTCCTTTACCCATGCCCATGGTCCTATGGGCATTGACATTCATGATCGACACAATATCACAACCCTCTAACAGTAAACATATTTTAACTGTAAACATGTTATTATGTTGAAGTTACATATATTACTAAATTTCATAAATGTTACCTTGTGGTAGCACACACTATGCTACCATCTAGTAGATTTTTAAAAAAATAATTATACAATATATTATTTCTACCGGCCAGTAACACACTGATAATATATTGTGCTATCATCCAATAATTGATATATGCTAGCAATGAGTAACATAATATCAACTATTGGACGACAACACAGTATAGGATACCGGTCGGTAGTATAAATATAAGCTACTGGCTGATAGTACAATATATGCTACAATTCGGTAGCATAAATGTATTTTACTAGCGAGTAGTAAACATTACACTACCACCCAGTAGCATAAATATATGTTGTTAGCTGATAGCATATTTTATACTACTATATGGTAGCATATATTTAAACGGTACCAGCCGGTAGCACAATATATGCTACCGGTAGATAGTATATGTTATGCTATCATCCGATAGCATATATTTATGTTATTGAGCGATAGTAGAATATATGTTATAGGCCAATAAGATATATTATGCTACCAGCCTGTAGCATATTACATTTTTAAGTGATGTAGTAAAACGAGGGAAAAATAAAAAATAGTATGAGACTTTTTTTTTGTTTACGCCACATTTTGTGAGGAAACGTTTCTCATTGAGATGATCATTTTAAGTACGAACATAAAAAAATTACAAAAAAAAAAATTCCCATTAAAAACTGATGAAATCAACATTTATCTTAATTTTTATGTCATATTTTGCAAAGATAGATTTCTCATCAGGATGGTCATTTTAATTTCTATTATCAAAAAATTACATATCCTACTAGCTAACATCATATATTGTCGTCCAACAATTACTACTGATGACACTATTCTCAAATAATTCACCAAATGATTAGAAACCCGTTTCTATCATAAGACCTAATCCCAAAAAGCTTAAAGTTGGGATGATTAGATATTTGAGGTGGAAAATTAGCTAAGGGATAGAGAGCTGTAAAAGCATAAAAACTAGGACTACACCATATGAAGCATGGAAAAAGTGGCAGATCTGTCTCCAAGGTTAAAATATATAGTCTCGTTTCCATCAACTATTCAAAATGACATGGACCTGAATTCATGTTGCCATATCTTTTGATCAAGAGCAAAAGGAAAATAAGACTTGTATGAAATCTCTTGAAAATTCCTTCGAGATGTACTAATTTTAAGTCATTATTTAAATTATTACATGGTAGTGGAGAATCTTAAGACTACAAGAAAAACATTCAAGAATGTGATTTGAGGCAGTGTGAAAAGACATTATATAAGTTAAGAATTATCTTTAGAATTCAAATATATTCTTGGGAAATATACTAGAATATTCCTCTCTCTTCTCCACCCCCAACTCTCTTCACTTTTCCATGTGTAGTGTATAAGGATCTTCTCCTCTAATGAAAAGTTAGTGTTCCATTTTCAGTTCGAAGGAATTCTAGGTGTCTAGATCTTTGTTTTCAAGGTTTTGTGATGAATTCAATGCATCTTTTACTAATTTGGTTTTTTTTAAAAAAATCTATTTAGCATTAATGTGAGATTTTTTGGCTTATATTCATCTTCCTTACTGTATTATTTATTTCTTTCCTTCCTCTTCTGTGATACTATGTATGTAGGTGTATTTGTATTGTTTTCATGGATTCTGTCAATTATGAGAGGGGGAATGTGACCACTTATTATCTGCTGTATTATCATATTGTTTGTTTTTCATTTTCCTTCTCCTCTTTTCACATTCAATTATCAGCCATGTATAAATTACTGGTAGCAATTTTTAATCTTACTTCATTATAGTGATTAGTCATGATAGTCATATTGAGAAGACTTGTCACAAAATTAACTTAAATATGAATTCTAATTTAGAATAATAATGAAAAAACAAAAAATAACGTAAAATTTCACAATTGAAATAAAACAAAAAAACGCCATAGCATAATCTATGATAAATATTGAGAGGCCACAAAATGTAATGAATATAATCTGTTTTAAATTATAATGACAATAAGAATTTTAAATGGTGTGACCGTTCTACCTTTTAAGAAATTCATTTCTCATATTCACTTATTATGCCGAAGGCGTTCTTGTAGTGAGACTACACCTGCTGGGGCTGACAACAGTCAGATATCTAACCGACCACATTCCTCCTCCCGCATTCATTGAAATCCAATGGATCACAAAATTTCAGGCATGAGTTTTGCAGAAGTTGACAGTTGGAGGCTCCACATTTTCAGGACGTGTTTGATGTTTGGACTGTCAACTGGTTGTTGTTGCTGTAGGTCCGAGCCAAGTAGGCTTGGATTTTGCAAGGCATTTAGACGTTTTTAGTCATTTTAGATGTCAAAATACAGCCACTTTTAAAATATGACCGTCATGATTGACATGCAAAAATATAATTTAAACGTCAAAATGACATGTATATTACAAATTTAACCGTGAATATATATATAGTAAATAAATTAAATATTAATTTTTTTGAGATTCATGAAAAATACAATATAAATAAAAATAGAAATTTTCAGATATAAAAAAAATAAAAATAATTAAATCTTAATATCTTATTAATGATTATGAAATAGAAACATCTATTAATTTTGATTTTAAATTAGTTTTGTTTGATTTCCTTTTTTAGTTTTATTTGATTTTTTGTTTAGCTTTTTCTATTGATTTTTGATTTGTAATTGTTTGTTTTACTGTTATTTTTTTGATTTTTTACAAATAAATATTAGAAACTGCAATTATTGTAATAAATGTGAAATTTGAGAACTTGCACTCATTTTATAATTATTTATTTCAATTTAATTTTAGAAAGTCATATAAATTTATTGTTTCAATCTTGTGGATGTAAAATTTTACTCAATTTTTATATTTTATAATAGTTATTATGAAAAAATATTTGACGTGCATATTATATTTTGAATTTTGAACATCAATTGACATCCATATAATTTTTTAGACCGTCAAAAAAATTTATTGTGACAAGTAACATTGAATGTCAAAATCCAGCAGTGGAGCCAAGTGGTTTTTTCTTGCATGTAGGAAAATTGTTGGTACAAGGCTGAGACAGGTGGTTCGACGTCTGCAATTCATTTGTAACTGTATGATTTTATGAAGATTTAGGAACTTTTAGGGGGTGGAATCCTTGGGAAAATTTTGATTCTGGGTAGGTAAAAGAATAGTATTGGGCATTGCTAGATCTGGGTTTCATCCTATTTGGATATATGATGGATTCGCAAATGATTGATTTCCCTCCTAAAAGAGGTGAAATTGGACTTCGAATATAAGCCATTTGGGTTGATTTCCCTCTAGACGAAGACAAAGTTGATTGATTGCCATATAATTAGAGAGGTATTTGGGTAGTATGGCCCCTGTCCAAGACACAGACTTTAGGGCCTCCTGAGATCTGGAGTTCCCTGTTGGAGAAATAGGGTGCCAACTATCCAAAGGTGATCTAAGAGACATAGCTTATGAGATCTTCATTGTAGCATGTAGTTCCTTTGCTAGAAAATCCACCCTTACATACCTTAATCAGAGAAGGCAACATAGAAGCTTGAAAATCATTGTATGTTTCTTCTCCTCTACAATAGTCATTGACCTCGGTTGCTGCAAGTAAGATGAAGAAGGGCGCCCTTGGTTAGAGATCATCCTCAAAGAAGACTCACAACATCCCTTCCAGATCCAAGAAGCCACAAACAATTGGAGAGCTCACGAGGATGCAGATGAATGTGACTGAACAGGTTGATGCCTGTGTTAGGTGAGCTTTGTTGAGAATTTCCATTGGACAGGTACAATGCAATAATTGCACTCATGTTTTGGTTCCTTTTATTTCACCGAGTAGTGCAGGTTAGATTGTGAGGATTTGTTGAAAGCTTATATATAAAGGATCGCACTAATAATAACATGACTTCATTGTTCTTGAATACTCTCATTGGTACATCATCTATAGAGAATTTGTACATCTAATTATGATGCTTAATTCAGCATGATGATTTAATAAACTAGAAGGAATTAGAATTGGGTTAGCAGAAACTATGCTTACACTATATGATAGTGGTTCCATAGAATGGAGTAGGTGTGAAAATATGTAGAAGGATCAAACTAGAGATTAACTCTTTGCTCTCTGTCACCCTTGCCATGGGAAAGGACATTGGTTTGGATAGTATATTGTTGTTCTGATCTGTTTCCCAAACACTCAAAATCTAATTCATGTCTGACTGCGTCTGTGTCTGAATTCATCTGCTCATAGGGACAAACCCAATACCACAAATTAATTGAAAAAGAACATTCAGATAAATTACATTCTTAACCCTGAAGAGGGGTCTAGAAGAGAGACCTAGTTTACAATTGGTGGGGAAATTCTCCAAACTTGAAAACTAAAAGCAAGTATAATAGAACAGTTAGACCTTGCTTCAGTGTTGAAAGAAGGAAAAGTATATGAGTAAATCTAAAATTGTAAAGATAATTTGACTAGGCACCATTCATGAGACCCCCTTTGTGGAATTAGAAGCCCATGAAGGTAATTATTTCCATTTATATTATATACTATTCAAATTTTATATTCCTAGGTTTGCCATTAGGCATATTGGAAGGGGGAAACCCTAAAATCAAGAGAATTCTTGGACAACCATAAATATTTCACATCTTTCATCAAGCATGAATTCTTGGACAAAAGTAAAGAAGAAAGGCATACCTTCACCCATCTTTCATCAAGCAAGAGAAAATAGAAGGAAATTTGATCCAATGTTGAATGTTCAAGAGTTTAAATATTGACTTGTCGACATTGTGTAGGCATTTATTTTTAAAAAGGTGTGCATATGTATAGTCAACAGCTAGTTGGTTTATTGGGGAAGTTGTTTGGCTTATTACGAATTTATTGTAGATTAAATTTTTCTAAGTGTATTGCAAAAGTCATGTTGGATAGAGTATTGGATTCCCTACTTGATTTTCTTTTAAAAATCTTTTAAAATTAGTCACATATTTTAAACATGGGATATGTAAATAAAAAATGTTCTTTTATATAAACATTGATGAAATTCGTTAATTATGTAGTTCACACAATAGCGTTCATTGAGAAATTTTGACTTTTAATGCATATGGATATAACCCAATTTTATTGGGAACTTGCATTTATATTTTTTCCATCGAGTGCTTGCCAATTTAGGATCTTAATTTCTTTAGAGACTGGCATTGTCGCTCAAATTAAATTCTTAAATGTCGTATTCATATATATCTCTCTTGCAGATGCATCAAGCGTTCTCTTCGAAGAAACAAAAGTCCTCCAGTAGGATATACACAAGTAGATTTATCATAGGGGTAAGTGTTACGCTCATTGTAATCGGCCTGACATTTCTCAAAAACACCGGTGCGAAGTATTTAACAAACCCTAATCTAAGTTTTGATTGCGGGTGGTCAAAATATTGTTAAAATAATCTTGTTATTCCTTACAATTATCTTTATTGATCTAATCTTTTATATAAAACCTTTTATTTTGTATATTATTTAACAAGTGTGTTGATGGTTAAGAAAATTATTTAGATTGATTAACTTTTGGCCATCTAACCGTTTGAAGCTACATCAGGCCAGAGATGAGAAGGTTTTAAGATCCACAATGCATACAAAGCTGATGGGCCAAAGGTTGAAATATTTATTCTATCAATTATATGTTAGTCTTTGTGTTCATCTATTGATCATCAAGGTGTAGTCAACAATGTTACATTCGCATCGTTGTCATCTTAGAAATCATTCACAGAAGCCAAGAAATCATAGGCATTCATTTGTGACCAGTTGTTGGAAGGTTTTAATTATTGAAACATGTCCGTCCATATATTCCCTCCAACTACTTGACATTACAACTAGATACATATTTTTTATAAACTTATGCAACGAATAGTCATTGAGGACAAGTTCCAAAGTTAGAACATATTGAATTTTCCCTTTTTTTATTTTCCCCTTTAAACACCACTAACTCTCCTGTAATTACTGCACTACTCCAATTGTAATGCCCTATTCTACATTACACCTATTCACCCTGTGGCGATCGAGTGCTAAGCATGGAGTGTCGTTGTGCCTTCGTCGACCTCGATTGCTGACCATTATGACTATAATTGATAATTATTTCACAAGCTGTAAAATGATAATAATGATAATAATAGTAATAATGACATTATGATTGTATTATCGATCAACGATTGTATTTTATTATTACCTTCTTTATATCGATTGTTATCGATATCATCCTCTGTTATCGTTAAACTATCCTTTTGATTTGTTTTTCGCTCCCGCTGATCGAGCCTCGGTGCGCAAGTGAGGAAGAGTAGGTTTTGTGGTGGCGCCGTGGTTTGGGAGTGGCGTTCATGTAAATATTTCTTTTAATCGCTCAACCCACCCACTTTTTCAAGAGATACAACATGGTCACGAGCCGACACATGGCTAGTTAGCTTGACTGGGCATTTTTAGGCTTCAAGACTACACAAGCACTATTAAGGCTCATGTAACCATTCGCTTATTGTGGTGCCCCTTTCCTTTTACCGCTGGGGAATACCTGAGATCCAGAAAAATAAAAATGAAATAGAATAACGATATAAATAGAATGAGTTTTAGAATAAAATAAAATAAAAATAGAATAACAATAATAATGAAAGTAAAAATTTTGAAACAAATAAATTTAAAAAAATGGAAATGGAGTGGAGGGCATGGGAAGGCACGTGTTTTCTTGGCAAGGTGAAGAAGTTTGGTGAATGTAATCAAGCGCTTGACCAAATGAAAGAAAGGGGACAGTTTTTCAGAAAGAATTGAAGGCAGGTGGGTGAGAGTTGGGTCAGTTTGGTAGGGGGCGCCCTCAATAGCTGTCACAGTCTCACCGAATGCATTAAACAATTTCCCAAAACCACTCAATTCTGGACCAGCACACTCCTAGCATATGCCTTTACCAAACGTGGAGCATAGAACTGAAATTCTCCTAGGAAAGTGTCGTGAGGAAGTTGCCAGGAAACCTCCTTCCCACTTGTACAAACGCCACTTATTTCTTATCCTTTCCCTGAGTCTTTGTCTTTCATATCCTTACTGTGTGTCTTGCAGTGCACGCATTCATTCCTCTGTCTCCTCTAGTTCTAGTTTCATTACTAGCATTTGTATAGCCCAAAAAAAAAATAGGTGCATAACCTACTTTCATGGCTTCCACACCGTCCTCTTCCTCTATTACACCACCTCAACTCATCGATAACATCATTCAGCTCCATGCTAATTGCACCCCATCAGATTCCGAGCTGCAAGGATTAGATCAATTAATAGCCCACATTCAAGGGTCTTCCTCGTTTGGAGAGAGAAACTGAGTTTATTCTCCAAAATCATTTTTTTGTGATAGTGAGGGTGTTACCAGCAGACCTGATGAAATTTATTTACAAAGATTCTCTATTGAGATCTTACTTGTTGTACGATGTAACTCGTGGAAGAGAACCTCATAGAGGCCGATCTGTTTCATATCAGAATATTCATGAAAAACAATTTGCTTGCTATTATATGAGTTTCTTCAACGAGTCACTAAGTTGGCAGGCATAAAGGTTTCTGTTGGAATTATCACACCTTACAAGCTACAGCTGAAATGTTTGCACCGAGAGTTTGATGCTGTCCTCAAACCTGATGGAGGAAAAGGTTATTTTTTTTCATTACGGTAGACGCCTTTTAGAGCCAGGAGCGTGATGTAATCTTTATCTCTTGTGTCTGAGCTTCAAATCATGGGGTTGTCCTTGTAGCTATTTTTCACCGTGTGTATGTGGCACTAGCACGAGCTTGCAGAGCACTTTGGGTTAAGGGCAAGCCGCTGCATTGAAACAATCAGATGCATTGAGATGGCGTTTTAAACCAGGCATGTTAAACCTGCCCTTGCAATCTTCTGCTACCCTTTTATTATGTCATGAATTGAATGTCTTTCTATTTTCTTTTATCTGTTATGGCATTTTGAATGGGCTTCTGATTTTTCGTTGCTCCTTAATTAATTGCTCTCTCGCTTCGAAAATGGTATTTTGTAGCATAAAATTATTTCACAATGGACAAAATGAATGAACTAGGTAAACAGTAAAACTTAACCTTTGTTTATGTTATTAGTTACTGGAATTATCTGATCAATAATGGTAATTTATGAAAAGCTATCTCAAACCGATTACAATTCTAATTCCATCTTTAAAATTTTTTTTTGGCTAGGTTGCTTTATGACTGCCTGATAATGCTTTTATTCTAAATGGATGTAATAGTGAAAGGCATAAACTAAAATTGTAGAGTTTTCTCTTTCTTGGTAAAGTGTATGATGTTATAGACGTTCTATGTAAATTATTTTCCTTGTGAAATGAACTCTGTGGTAACAGATGTTTTCTTTGGAGTGACTATGAGGATAAGTCGAGTAGACTGTCGTGATATAGATGGGTATGCCCAAGCGATTCATATGTTGTTTTAGAGACAGAAGAGAAGGCATAGTAAGTAGGAAGGGTATTTTTCTTTGTATATTTCCCCTTCGCTGACTGTTAACCTTGTGATTGGTGACTCGAGTTGGGTCATGGTAGAGGATCTTGTGTCGATTCACTTATATTTCCAACAGACTATCCCTTGCTTGTTTGAATTCAAGTATCGAATGAAATGGGTTTCTATTAAATCCATTTTGTAGCTTAGCAAACCTTCAATAATTCAGGTAGGGACCTTTTGAGTAAGTGTTGACTGAGACATGTGTGAAAATAGAATGGTTATCTTTCTTCGAATTGGGTTAGACTTGTATGAAAATGGAAAAGGTAGGAATCGACTCAGTTACATATTTTAGTGGGCTAAGTCCTTATCTCTTACAATGATCATACGAGGGGTGGATTACGGGTTTATTACTAATTATGTGATGTAAGATAATAACAACCTTTGGTGAAAAGACTTCTTCTTGATCCTTGCCTGTGTAATTCAACTATAGTTGTTGTATGTAATTTTAGTTGGATAGAATCTAATTTATTTAACTTCTTGATGAAAAATAATTAGGTTCGGTGAGAATTGCTTGGTATATTGAACCTTTAGATAGTTAGTTATAATTTTGTGAGTATTATATGTATGTTGGTTTATTCAGCTGAGTGAAGTTAACTTTAATCTTTGACTGTTTTGTGTTCATATATGGTTGGGACCTATATTCTTCCTAAAACATGGATGTGCGTTAATGTAGTCTTGTTGACAAGTAATTTTGAATATGATAAGTCATTTGACCGATCTTTATCTCTTTGGTTGATAATAATAGAATGATGTTTGGGTGTTAGATTTCAATCACGTAATCCACAGGATTACTTGACTGAAATGTCAATACTCTCATCCTTGTTGTCTTCACCAATAAGGTCTCACCTTGTCTGTCTTTGGGATATCTCTCTCACTTGAATATTGGGATTCCTCCTTGTTGGCTGATATCAATCTCGTCATCTTGTGAAACATATTGATTAGTGGTTTTTGATTTGATCCATTATTGAGTTTAGAATTTTACTTTCATAATATTATAAAATGTTAGCTTACTGTTGCAATGGGTAGTCTTAACATGCTCAGTTCTCGCAAACTGATTTTAGCTAGTATTTGTGCAGATGGATTATGCGAGTAAATTAAAGGAAAGAGTTGTAAAGGTTTCATCAGTGCAATTTATGAAGTTCCTTGTAAAAATGTTCAATGTGAGGTAAATTTTGTAATAGTGCTTGCAAAGGAGCTTAGAAGACCTCTTGCCTTGGGTTGTTCTGAAATTTCATGATGATGTTGTCTTGTCCTTCTGTAGGTAAACTGGTAACTTACCTTTGTGAGAAATGGTATTCAATATTTACATCGATATGAGTATTGTAAAACTTTGATTTTGAGAATAAATTGTTAAGTTAAATCTTTCGAAGACTTAGTTCCAATATTTTATAAGTAAAGTAAAATGGGTCGGTTAACCCTTAAAGGAGCTAAACAAAAATAATAATTTCATATTCAACAAATAAAGGTAGAGGTGATCTACTTGAAATCAAATAAGTCCATGAGTGATCAAAATCAAACCATCCCTTGTGAAGTAAAAATTTTATAACTTGATATCCCTAGCTACACTAGTGAACATTATCCTTTTTATGGTGAATTCTTATAATGATTCTAACGTGAAACAAATTGTTAGTCGATATAAGATAATAAGATTTAATAAATAGGAGGAATCAGTTTCGAAGCCATGTAATCTGTCTCTCAACCATTTGAAAGGTAAATTGTTTTCTTTTGTAAAATCATCCAGTGAAGCCTAAGTAAAATATTTAATAATTTTCGATAAATCCTCAAGCTTCATTAAAAAAAAAAAATGAGTTAATAACTAATGAGGTCATAAAGATGAAAACAACTTGACCTTCTTCCTCTAACCTGTTATTTTTCAAGGTGCTTTGTCTTCCTTCTCTTAAGTATGTTGAACGCAAACCCATGTTGTCATATGGGCATGAACAAGTTCTAATAGCGTAAGTGTAAATAGATGGCTTGGTGGGATTAATTTTCCTCTTTCTCTAAATAAACGATTTAAGAAAACAAATGTCAAAATAGAGAAGTATTAAAGATGATTACTCAGTGTAAAAATAATAAACTTAGCTTGGTACGATGAATTGTATGAGTCATATCTTGAGCCTCCTTGAAAACGTAAGCTAAGAATTGCAAGATGTCTTTTTAAAATAAATAACCCTCAAGAATATCTCATTGTGGTTGGCCCTAACTATAAGTGTGTTTTGTGGTTGGACTTCAATTGTCCTTGATAGGTGTGAACATTTCCGTGCTGCCTTTATGGTCATCCTTGTATCATGTTGCTCACAGTGTTAGTTGTATCCTTGGTGACGACATGTTGCGTCATGTTATGTGTCAAGCAAGTTCAAAAAAAAATTATACTATATTTCACTGTGTTGTTTGTGTGTGAATTTTTTTGGGTCATTACACCAATCATCAACCCGATAGTTGGAAAAAAACACCAATCTTTATTTTGCATGGTATTAATACTTGAACATTCTAAGTGTGCTCTGTGTCTTCCTGCAGTTGATGTGTCCCATGAAACATGCATTCAACTTCCCCTTACATCTACATTATTTCTATCTACTGCATAAAGTCAATTCCGAAACATGGGTTTTCTCCTTTTTGAGATTTACAAACATGTCATGCTCTTTATAGATGGTATTTTTTTACATTGGCTCTTTGATTACTCTTTCCTTTCAAACATGTTGTTCCACCCGCAAATGCCATTTTCTACACCGTTTTTCTTATTTCAGTTTTTAATTTCATCTAATTTCACTTCCTCACTCTATCTCTTTTGACGTTCACATCATACACTTCACATGCTAGTTTTAAGCACAATTTGGGTGACTATAAAGTTCAATGAATAAGGTTCAATGATTTAATTTGTGGTCAAGGACGACTGCAATAATTTGTTTTAAGCCAGAAATATCAACGACATGTCAGGTTTCGTGCCTCACGCATGAAACTATCAATATTAAAGACAAGGAGAACACTAATCGATTAGCATATCCTTCATTTTGTTTGTTAAATTCAATAAATGAAAATTCTACCGTTTGTATAACTTTCAATCTAGTTGATTTTTTTTCAAAAAATTAAAAGCTATATTTGTATTTGAAAACTTTTCTAACATTTGAGGCCGAACAACTTATTTATTTTCAGGATGTCCGTTTATAAAAGGTAAATCCCATTTTGTGTTGTAGATTTAAAAAATACACTTTTGAAACTAGAATCATGAAATGCCTAAAACATCCTGAAAATAATATAATGTATCACAATTCCATTTTTTTCAACACTTCAAAAGTTCAAACATAGCTCTCAAATTTTAATTTATTTGTAAGGATTAATTTGTAAAATGTCCAATTTTTTTCAACACTTCAAAAGTTCAAACAAAGCTCTCAAATTTTAATTTATTTGTAAGGATTAATTTGTAAAATGTCAAATATAAGAATGGTAGAGAATTCAATTCTTAACTCTAATTATTGATAATTTATTCTTATAAAATCTAATATTTTTTACTTGTGATAATCTAGCTACTAGAATTAGGATTGACAATAACAAAGAAAGGTAAAAACTATATAAATCATGAAAATTTGAAACACCCCAATTGCAAAAATTTTGTTGTGAATAATCCACATAATGAACAAAAAATTATTTGTGAATACTTTTCTAAAAACATAAAATTATTTTTTGTTATAATCTTGATTTTGAACCGATGAACAAAATTAAGGAAATTTCAAATTAATGATATTGTCAAACACTAGTAGGAATTTTATATTCCCAAATAATAATTGTGGATAATCCACACTATCCTAAAATAAAAAAAATAATTAGGATTTTACAATTTACATATTATAGCACCCACACTCACCTAAGACCTCAAAATTAAACTAATGATTTAGTATTATAAATATATGTTGTAACCTAATCGCATCCACAAAAAGGTGATATTTTGAACAAAGATTGTGTTTCATCCACAATATCATTTTATCTTTATTAAATAAACAATGGTTATTTCACAATGTGAGAATAAAAGTATGATACTTTACACGATCCAATTTAAAAAAATTGTATTATTGCAAATCTAAAATATATCTGAATTTTTGTTCATTTCTAAAGTGTGGATATTGATATTGTTAACTATTCACATTGGATAAAAACACATCTTATGGATAAGACACTAAATTATTATTGCGAATAATCTATACAATTGTACACTTTTTTATAATTTGAAGCAATTAATCTAAATTTTTTGTATCCGCAACACTAAAATTCATAGAGATAGTAATAGAAATATAAATCAATGTCGTATAAGAAAATTGCAAGATACGTCTTTTTTATATCGATATCTCTTTAAAAATACAATATAATATATATTGAGAATATTTGTATTAGTATAACATTAATTTTTTATTACTATAATGGATGTTCTGCAAAGGTAGATGACTAGGATTAATTATTAAGAATTAATTTTTACCTTTAAATTTGACTTCCATTTAACCATCATTCCTTATAAAAAATAAATGAAAAAATCATAATATGTCAATCATACAATTAAAGTTGAAACCCCATAATATATTTTTAGATTTTGCATATAAATATATTTAAAATATTTACAAATTTTTATTATGGGAAAATATGCATTTATTTAAAAACTACCACGTGGGGGGCCAAATTATTTCTAAGATGATGTTGACTAATTAATTTTATTTATTGAATTTATTAATAGGTTTACCTTTTCTTCTCAATTCTAGCACATAAAAGAAAGTTAGTTTACCGATATATGGGGGGTGGGGCTGATTGATGTCCCTCTATCTACATGGTAGATGTCTATCTCTATTTGAATTAAGAAGGATTGACCTTGGGAGGTAGGTATTTTGATATGTTGGGAACCAATATTGAATTGTTGCTTCTGAAAGTAAGTTTACATTGTTCTTAAGTTTTCCTCATCAATTCGGATGCATATCTTATATGGTCAAGTGAACCAGATGTAGATTTGAAAGATCTAAATAAGGGAGTGGAGGGGAGGGGATAATTCTATAGAATTGAGAATTGGGGGGCGGCTACAACTAGTTCAGAGGCCATCAGCTCGGGAAGCCATCAATCGATTGCTCCTATCTATATAGTCACCCTTGGCCTCCCTATGACTTATATTTAGATGTATTCCAAGAAGACAACTTTGAATTTTACATACAAATATACTTAAAATATTTACAAATTTATTTTCAAGAAAAATATACATTCCTTCAAAAAATACAATGTGGGGATAAAATGCTTTCTAAAATAATGTTGACTAATTAATATTATCTATTTTATTTATTTCTAGGTTTACCTTTTCTTCTCAATTTTAGATTATAAAACAAAGTTAGTCTAATATATTTTGTAATCAATCTTGAATGTCATGGATCCTATGGAACAAATCAGATAAAACTGTTCTTCAAAACCGTAGATCCTAGACTGTATGAATTAATAAAAATTATCATTAGCCACCAATTATATTGAATGGCTAAGATGTATTCTCTCATAATTTAGCCAATAGCTATCTAGGTGACAGGATCACATGACCTCCATAGGAAACACCATAAGATGTCATACATCCCACACCCACATGCCAATCCTTCGTGTTCCTGTGTTGCACCAAACTGCCTCGAACAAATAGGTGCCACTAGAAATAGTCGCTGAGAGAGTGATACGTTTTTTGTAAGCTGAAACGTTGTTCGCAAGTTGGACGGGACGTTGGCCAGATGGCTTGCCAACCCAAGGCAAAGTCTCGTCATTTCAGTCCTCGTTTCACCATTTCCCTCCTTCCACTGTCTCCCTCAGTTTCCATTGAATTTCGATAGCCTTTTGTTCGCATTTGCACAAACATAGATTATAAAGGTATAACCATTGCATTTTGATAGCTTAGGTAAACTTTGCAATAGGTTCGGTGAGGTTTGTAATAGGTTCGATGAGATTTGAAGATGGTCCGATGAGGTTCGCATCACATTTGGCGTGGTTTGTTTGCAGCAACTCAGGTGAGGTTCGTATGTGGCAGCTCGAGTGAAGTTCACAGTAGTTCTCATGTGTTTGAGTTGGGTGCCTCTTTTTTACAAATGCCATTTTTGCCATTAAAAATAACATTTTTCATGTGGGTACTTTTTTATTACCGAAGTTCCACCATTTTGACCTGGTTGTTTTGTTAAATGGTCTTACTCATTAGATTTCTAACATGTGTTCACTTTCCTCAAAGAGACCGTCATTCACATCTTCCTTGGAACTACTTTTTTTTGAGAAAAAACCTCAATAAATATTTTCATCAGGGGGTGATGGAATTTTGTACAAAGTTATACTCAATTTCATGGGTGTATGCCACAGATAGTGGCTTTCTAACCTCCAAACCCTAAATAGAGGGTTTCTCTAAGGCTTGTGTCTACCCGAGAGTCTACATTTTTCTTTAACTCGCTATAATTATGGATTCAAGACCCAAAACATTATCTAGGGGTTTGTTTCACCATGCTCCTCATTAGGTCTTTCCCAATCGGGATAAATAACACATGAAACTTTGAAATAACACTTGTTTCTTCGTACTTATGTTGTGCAGGACATAGATGTCGAAATGCATGAGTTTAAACCACCTTTCTTTCATCCTTACAACGTGTAATAGAGCTTTGTTACATAAACGATCATGATATCGAATAGAAAGTACATATCCACTCGTTCTTAGAGTCTTTCATTCTATATATTTTAACAATCTTCCAATATTTTGAAATCGCTTCAAATTTCATTAGTAGAGCCCATGATGCTTGAAAAATGTATTCCTCAAGAAAATATATCAAAATAATTTCCAATTAATATTTACTTTTTGCAAATTATTCTATCAACTCATTAGCCTTTCTAGTAGAAAGGTCTCTTTAATACTATGAAAGAATAAAAAAAATATTTAGTTGTAAAAAAACCAATTTACAACATGTAGAAACATTAGAGCATAGAAAATTGAGAAAATTATCAAATGAACAATAATAAAAAATTGTGGGGTCATGCAAGCATTGCTTTGTATATAAATAATGTGTGTATACGACATAAAAGAGATAAAATTGTGTATACTCTTGTCTTCGTTGGCTAGTCAATCAATGTGTTATGACACGTACTTATACATGCACATACATATACATAGGTGTATATATATATATATATATATATATATATATATATTCCTTTTTATACATGCATATGTATATGGATATACATATATATTCAAGGAAATGAAAACTAAAGTGATGAATTATATCTCATAAATGCACACCACATTTTCCCATCCTTTCCTTACCGTGGGATATGACATGTCTTTGTAGGCAATTCAATAACACCGGTTGTGAATGGGCTATGATGACTAGACGCCACAAAAGCAAAACCAAGTCCCACACATGCACGTTTCATGTATGGCATCTTGTTGTGTGTGTGTGTGTGTGTGTGTGTGTGTGTGTGTGTGTGTGTGTGTGTGTGTGTGTGTGTGTGTGTATTTACACACACTCACACACACACAAACACACACATACACACACACAAAGATAGATAGAGTGAGAGAGAGAGAGAGATGCAAATCTAATAAAAAATATCAGTATGATTCTATCCATAAACGTTCATTATACTCTGCATTAGAGGATCATTTCAAGCCTATAAAGGCTAAAACATGTAAAAAATAATCAACAATCACTTCAATAGATCTCTCATCACTCTCCTATGAATCTCAACCCTGCATTCAAGGTCATTCAATCTCAAAGGAAAAATACACTTCTCTAATTTACCCAATTTGTGTTTGGTCCATCTTGACTAACCTCTAGCCCAAGACATGAATTTTATATCCTTACACTTCTTGCAGCATCTACACGCATGTGCCCTATTCACACACTATAAATAAGCTTAAATAAGTCACAATAAATGATTCCAAAAACCAAACTACATCAACTTTTCTAAATCATGTTTAATTATCTCTTAAATGCCCCTTCAAACAATTTATTTGGAATAGTCATGGACAAAGACAATCATGTCCACCCAAAGCAATATTTCATCCTTTTTTCGGAACCTTTATCACACTCAATATGTTCTCTAGATTTCATCATTTTGTCCATTGATCTCCTTTTGCTCATAAATTCATTTATACGAAGCTTCATCATATAACTTTCACCTTTTTAAACACCCAGTAAGCCTTACTATCTTCCCATAAAATTTAGATATGGGTCTCAAGGTCTATAGTATAATTCCTTTGGAAATAATCTATTTCCCTTAGCCCTTTCACTATGATTACAATCCTAGAGCCTAGAATGGCACAATTCTCTCAGGTTTTAACCAATGAAACTTCAAAATTCCACTTAAATATCATTTTGCACACTTTCACCTTTCATAGTACCAATTTTAAGGGTTGAATTCAATCACTACAAGTTGTTTTGGAGAAATTTTGTCCAAACCCTAATTATAAACCGTGTTACAGTTCTGTCGTTTGGAAAATTGACTCAATTATTGATATTTGGGAGACTTATTATATTCTAAATACCATTCAAATTGTTCTTGAAACTACCATCATAATACCTCTAATGAATTTTCAAATCTTGATTGATGCTATAAAGTTTTCAAATGCTCGACCTTGGTTAAACCCTTAAGAGGGTTTCCACAGTCTCTAGAACACACATTTACTCACCTTTTACATTTCGTTCCATTTCATGGATTTAAATCACCTTCATCAAGATTTTGCACATACTGTGTAACATATTACCTTAACATCAATGCTCTCTTCATCAAAACTATGGAAAAATTAAAAAATCACCTTCCCTGCCTCATAATATAGAATATTCTTAGTTCTTAAGGGGTTGATAATGCAAAATACAGTTTCCTTAATAATGTGTCAACTGGTATAGGTTTTATGATGTGTAAGTACCTTAATAAAATCATTCTAAGCTTTAATAACTCCAATATTCTTTATTCAACTCATTCCCTTAACTCTTGGATCCACGGATATAACTACGCAGTCTTGTTCTTACAAGTAACTCCCTAAAATATTGGTCTTGGCTTATGGTTAAGGTGACTTGAAACCTTTGTTTTGTCCTCCTTTCAAAAATATAACTTTTCACTTCCCTAATCCCTTCACCTTTCAAATTTAAAACTTATACTTATCATAAATATATGCAGTTTTCAAACAAGATTATACAAGTTCAAACTTGCTTCCACATACAAGATTGTGCATTCTCATAGAAATCAATGCAAACACTCGGTTTTTAAACATCTTATCACTTGAAAATCAATGGAAATAACATGGATGCAATAAAAATTCAAAAATAAATATACAAGGATCCTTTTCACTATCATGCAAGAATTAGTTCATCCATATTAAGTGTATTTACCAGAAAAGTTGCTCCTCCTTCCTGAAATCTTTTTTTCCTCTCATTGATCATTCGAATGAAAATTTAAAATAGTTACATCATTCCATATATACCTTCTTATATTAGTTTCATTCGAATATGGGGAGGGATTTTAGACTCATGGTCTTATGAGCACTCTTAGTCTTAACATACGGTTTTTACTAAAGAGATATCTCTTTTCCTTCTAACCTACATTATGATTCCTAGCTCCGAAGAGGTCCTTCACAAGATTTAAACTCCATGAAATATCCAAGGGAATAGTCTAAAATCTACTAACAACCCAAAAATGGTCTTCATATTATAAATTTTACCTATTGGAGAGAAAATGAACAATTTGAATTTTCAAAGGCCTAATATTCAATTGACACCTCTAAATGACTCACAAACACTTAATAAAACTACAAACTCACCTTCTATGAAACCCTTGGTGATGTGGTGCCTTATTTACAAGGTAGAGATAAAACTCCTACATCACACACACACATACACACAAATATATGTATTTGTATATGTATGCTTATACATGCATATGCATATACTTATACATATGTATGTGCATTTATGTATGAGTATACATATACATATGTAGTGGTACCACATACCTAGACATTTGTATTATCATATGGTAGTGTTGTTTTTCATATACATACTGTGTGTATACCACATAAGAGACATAAAATTGTCTATACTATTGTCTTAAATTGCTAGTCAATTAATGTGTTCTGACATGTACTTATACATGCATATATATATATATATATATATATATATATATAGACATACATACATACATACTTATACGTACACACACACACACACACACACACACACACACAGATATGTATGTATGTATGTATGTATGTATGTATTTTTATATGTACATTTATGTGTGAGCATACATATACATATGTATATGTAATTACATATGTAATTGTCTCATATACCTAGACGTTTGTATTATCATATGGTAGTGTTTTTCATATACACACTGTGTGTATACCAAAAAAGAGACATAAAATTGTCTATACTATTGTCTTCGTTGGCTAGTCAATGAATTCTTTATGACACCTACTTATAAATGCACATACATATATACATATGTATACATATACAAGTTTACATACACTTACATACATAATTATATATATATGTATGTATTTTTATATGCATGTATATTTCTATACATGTGTTTTTTTCCATGGGGCAAGGGATGATTTGTAAATGTGGGGGTGAAATGTATGGTGTATATATAGACTATCACATGGGGGTCATTCGATATTTTAGCTAGGATAGCCTCTGGCATGCATATGCATATACGTATAAACCTAAAAAGAAAGGACATAATTGAGATGTAAGGGTTGTAATTAATGAAAAAGGTCATTTTAAGACCTTTTGATGGTACAATAATATTTTTAGACCTTTTTGAAAGAGTATCATGACCTATTGTTGTTTAAAACTTTACTTGGTCACCCTACGATTAGAAGTAACTACACTAGTGTAGATGTGCATGCCAAATTTCATTTTAGTGTGCTTCAAAGTCTTTTCAGGTTTCCTCAGAGTCTCCCCAAGTTTCTTTGTAGTATCCTCAATTCACTTGAGAGTATCCCTAGGTTGCTTCGGAGTATCCTCTTGTCACTGCGAATTATTACCAAGTCACTTCAGAGTATCCTCAGGTATCTTCAAAATTTTCTACATAACTTTCCTTTTCAAATTCAAGACTAGTAAATGAAAATGTAAGGATGATACTATCTAATGAAAGGTATGAATCAAGTCCATTTCAACCATATGTTCAGAAATGGAGACATTTAAAATAAAATCCTCCACAATAGGCTTCATTTTTCCCTTAACAATTTTAATTTATTGAGAAAATCCTAATTTCTGAGACATGACTGCATCTCATAGCTTGTTACCTCATGAATTTATAATGAATTATTTATTCAATTAATTTAGAACTATTAACTCATTCTATCTATCTTTGTGGACATGACTATTTTCACTTCAGATTGTTCCCAAAATACTCTTTCTTTGGACTATATTTATTTGTCTCACTTTGTAATGTTACCTATCATTCTTGCTTCATTTATCCTTTGCTTTAGATTATAAGAATGGGGTATACAAATTACTCATAACCAGAGTCTTCCTCACTTTTTAGGAGAGATTCACAAGTTGCAACACAATTTGAAAAAGCAGTATGGTTGGAATTTATAAAGAAATTCAAAAGCTATAAGGAAGAAATAGTGGAAGAATTCATCAAAAATTTCAATGGAAGCTATTCATGGGTAAAAGGTACTAATATTCCTATTAATAGTAAGATAATAATTCAAATTTCAAGGATTACTTTTGAAGGGATGCATATTACAAGAAGGTATATTTACAAGGACCTAATTCAAATTTTTCATGAGCATGCAGATCCTTAACCAAAAATTTTATTTAATAATGAAAGCATGTCAAATGTATTAGGAGAGATATCATTCTTGAATCGTATAGGGCAAAATTTTTTTTGATAGTGATGTGTTTCACCTCTAAAGGTGAATATAATTTCATTAGAGGTGATACAATGTAGATTTTGATTCATTTAAAACACGATTTTAAAAAACCACTATAGGATATCATGGAAACAAGATCACATGACCCCCATGATAAATTCCATAATATATCATACATCCCACCCCCACATGCCAACACATTGCCTTCTCACATGGTACCAACTTCCTAGAACAAATTGGTGCCACTGAAAATCATAACTGGGAAAGTGACATGGTTTTAAGTGAGATTGAATGTTGATGCAAAGTCCATGGCATCAAGTAAATTTACCTCAATTTCTATGTGTTACCATCCACATTATGGTAAAAATATATAAGGAGAATAAAGGAGCAATCAAGCACCATGGTCTCATTTACTTGATTTGTTAATATTCTATCAGAGATCAAAATGGTAAAAATGAATTGTAAACTTTCATGAAGGTTATAGATAAAGTTCCCAAAAAATATAGAAATCATCACTCTAAATCTATTGCACGTAAATAAACTTCATCCGTCACTAAACCTGAAGGAAAAAATAAGTCACCTAGCACTAAAAAGGGTCAGATATCTTGTGCCACATCTACTAGTAAAATTACAAAAAGGAACAAAAACTATTGAAAACATTGGGAGAATAATTTTTCATTGAAACCCTAAGTAGAAAAAGAAAAAGAAAATCGATTCTTCTAGAGGATGAAGACCTCGAGGAGGCAATTTTTTTTGGGAGGTATAAATTTAGCCACAGATGACTATGTAGAACAAGCCTGACATGAATAAATATTAGAATTTACTGAACAAAGGGGTCCTCATCATTTGGCACAACCTTCTTCTAGTATGGAAACAGTAAAAGGAAAGCCTCCAGTTATAGTAGAAGAACAAGTATATCTCCTACTTCACTAGGTCAAGGCATTAAATAATAAATATTTAAACATGTCCTTTTCCTCTCTAAGTAAGAAGCAATCATCAAGAAACAATAAGAAGAATTAGAGATTCTAAAAATAAAGGTACAAACTAAAGAAACCATTATCTCTTCTTTACAATTGCAAATTGAAAAAATTGAAATGCAATGAAAATGAAAGGAAGAAGCAACCCTCCCCAAGACTAAAGTAAAAGTTGATAAGGAATTTATAACTTCGTTAAACATAGAGGAAGTCATAAATATATAGAATATAATTTGTAACAATAATGAAAAATTGCATTCTCAAAATGAGACATTGAAAAATTAGTTGGAAGAAGAGAAGAATAAAAAAAAGAAAATTAAAAAAAAAAGAAAATATCATAAACGACTTACATGCTACTTGTGTATTATGGGAAACAATTATTGATTGTAGAATACCTTATTTAGTATATAGTACTTTCTTGCAAGAGTAGTTCTACATATGGAAATTATTATGAATAACATGTGACTTGACCTTTGAAGTAAATAATGACATAGAATTTTTTAAGGCATTTATAAATATCTCCCCTAACCATAAAAATCACATGTGTGATTTTAACTTGTGTAATCTTCTATTTTTTTTTATTATTGGCAAATAGTTTTTTGAAAGGGACTATACCCTTGTACAATGTGACTTAAGAGCCAGATAAAACTGATGTAACGTAAGCAAGTGGGATCAAAATCTAGATATTAACAATAAACCCAACGGCAGAAAACAATCTGCTAAGAGAAAGGCCTGCAACCAGCAATCCAACAGCTAAAAAACAACAATTAAACAACATCAAAACATCAGAACAACTACCTAGCAGCTGCATAATAGACCAACAGCTCGGATATAACGATAAGCGCTAGATAAATATCAAGGATCATGCCTTGTCCAAGATGGTGGGGGTTTTAGGTTTCCCGTATCCCTTCTTTTTCCTATCCACTACCATCCATTCATCATTTCTTTCTTCCATTGATATTGGAATAACCACTTCAATTGAATTGAGCAGGGTGAGATTTTCAGTAAGGACAGTCGAAGCAAATTTGATTATTGCATTAGTGTTTTGAAAAGTAGAATCCGGGTATAAATTATCTGTATTATTCGAAGAGACTTCCATGATGGGTGAGTTATCTTGCATGTGGGTGCTAACTTTTGTAACTTGAATTTCCTGGGGATCGATTGTAAGATGCTCTGGAAGATAATATTTCCACCATGCAGGCTTGGTTTTCCGATGGAAATGTTCACAATCTTTCGTAATATGACCACTGTTAAAACAACATTGAGATCTGAAGGCAAGTCCTTCATAGTCTAATCTTTGAATCCAGAGTCTGTCACCAATCTGCAACTTTATTTCTGCTGGTAAGGCTTTGGACAGATCAAGATCCACAAGGATCCATGCATAAGTAGTGTGGTTTTGGATGGAGGTTTTCTCATCAACAGCCGCACATGAGCCTAGAGTATCCCCTATTGCTATCAAACAAGTTCTGTTCTAAAGCTGGAGTGAGAGTCCAGGTAAACGAACCCAAACCGGGTAGGTATCAAAAGAGTCTTTTGAAGGATCAAAAGATGGAAACCAGGGCTTAGCCATGAGTCCATGTTCACCCCAAACCCAGTGTTGCATAAGAATTAAATCCCTATCCTCAGGGGTTTCAAAAACAACAACGAAATAAGCTTTTGCACAGGGATATTCTATTGGGTCATATGCCATCTTTTAAAATTAATAATTTTTTAGGGGAGTCTCAATTAAGATCCTTTTCTTCTACCATGAAAAATAAAATAGAATGGGAATGAAGGACAAATGAGTATTTTGAAAAAGTCAAGATAGAAGGTTTTTGCATGAAGCCTCAATATCTCAAGATGGAATAATAACATATGACATTTGGGGATATGGATTATCATCCAAAGATTGAGGACCATCATATTACAAAACTAAAATAGAGCATTGCAATTTCTCTCAAATTATATCCATAAACAAAGTTTGCAAAAACCATTGGCATCCTGGCAGAAAAGATGGGAGAAAATGAACATTTCTTTGAAAAGGAAGGAGGTACTTTCCCCCATAAATATATGGTGGTCCATTAGAAGAACAACGAAAATTACAAAAATGAATACAAAAATTTGTCAAATATGTTTTCAACTACCCATTTATCTTTTCTAGGTTCCACTCAACTTTCAAGATCCAATTCCTTTCTGTTTTCACCCAGCTCACAAAAGTTGACCTCTATTAGGATTTTTCACTGTATATTTGAGTCATGAAACATATTGTTAATTATAGCTTCAAATATAATTCACAAAATTACTTCAAACTAGCTTATTTTTGAAATTATGGATATATAGATGATTAACTTAGAATTTTAGTTTGTAACTCTCCTGTACGTGCAAGTTGTGGAGATTTTAGTTTGCAAACCTTAAACTAGGATTTGACACAATCTAAAAAGGGTTAATTGAGTTATTTTCTTGTTTTATAAATTTTCACCATATATATCATGTTCATGGGTTCTTAGGAACACTAATTACATATCATCATCATTTAAAATTTGTGATATAATTATGTACATGCTCCTTAGTTCACACTTGCATAGAAAACTCAGAGTTCCACAAGTTGACCAAATAGTGACCTCTTAGATTCATATAATTTCACACAAACAAACACATTTTTCATTCTTCATCACAATGATAATGAAAATTCATTCGAGGAATACTTACTTTTATTATTTACACATTTTTTTCATTATTCAATCACGATCATTCTACCACTTTAACCTCTACCCATGTGCAACCTTGACTTCATCAATCACACAGTTAAAATAATCTACCTATTTCCCTATGGATACACATTTACAAGAATATTTCTATCTCCCTATGGATATTATAGGTCAAATATTTCTCATGAACACACCCTATTTTCTCTAACGAAGACCCTCATATTAAATTAGGATCTTGACTCTATCTTGACTAGATACTTGTACATACATATATGTGTATATATACGACTGTATATGCATGTTTATATATGCAAATGCATATACATATACATATAATTATACATGTATGTATGAGTATAGTTATACATATGTATATGTATAGATCTCGCCACGAGGTTTTAGTTCCCAAACAAATCCCAAGGTAGAGAAATGCGGAGGAAAGGATGGAAAAAGGTGGAGAAATTTTAAGATGTATTAATTTGGTTGCTTGTTCCCTTACGTAACTACAAGACTCATCATTTCATCATTTAAAAAATTAAAATTTGAGTGCAAAAACATTGAAAGGTTTTTCTGGGAAGCTCTAGATGAATTGTGGGAGAATTGGCAGGGTAGATAGGAGTAGATAGATTAACATTATTTAGTAAGTAATGTTTGCTTTAAGTTGCTGCATAAACTAGTTTTTTTTGTTAATTTATATTTGGAAACTGATTTTTCAAGGATTCTTAAGCTTACGATGAAGGATCAAGCATTGTTCCTGCAATAGGTGAATGTAGAAGATTTGAGAGTTGGTGTATTATTACGAGCCATCTATCCATGTGTACACATAATTTGATCATATTTGTTGGTAGTGATACATAATATTAATTTACTTTCCATCCCAGACAAGCTCATATGCCACATATAAGATACACCATAAGATTTCATACATGTATCTTCCATTTCTTTATTTTGTGGTATACACACACTGTCTATATAAAAAATACCACTATCATATGATAATAAAAGCATCCTAGTATTTGAGACCATTAGATATACATATGTATATGTACACTCGTACATATATATGTATATGTATAATTATACACATACTTATAGAAATGCATATATATGTATGTATGTACAAGTATGTATATGTATATGTATATGTATACGTATGTGTATGAATATGTGCAAATGAAATGGAGGAGATGCTTATAAAATTATATTTAGGAATTATATATGTCCAATTGGTTAATGTTAAGCTTAATTAGTTTTTTTTGTTATGGATGCCAGAAGAGCAGATTTCCATTTTTGTGGTCACCCTTGCCAATGATGGATTACGAGGACATTATGTCTTCATTGCATGCAATAATAAACCTTTTTCAATTACCTTTTCCATTACTACAATTGAAAAATAAATAATTATATTATATTTGATGTCGAAACGGATTTTGTAAGTAATTAACGTAATATTATTTTACACACTTGTGGTTGGTCCTTCCATTAGAAGATAAAATCAGCGAAAGCTGAGATTATACCTTTACATATCTTGTTCTGTATGTGTGTGTACTTGATCTACTAAGTGTTATAACATTTCTTTTTAAACTTTCTTGGAATTTGGTATTATTTATTGTGTGAGTAATGAGTTTTTATATGGATTGTTTATTAAAGGACAATGATGTGGTTGCATCAAACGTTGATTTTTTGTCACATGTACTGGTGGATATCGTTGTTAAGGAGGTAAAATCACCTAAATTTATCTCTATATTTGCTATCTTAATATAATTTGATTATATATAAATCGGTTCATGTGTGTGTTTTATTGCTTTAGTAATTTTTTATGCAATGTTATTTTAAAATTTAGTGTGACTAACGAGATTTTACTTGGATTTCTCATTAAAGGATGTTGAGATGGTTACATAGAATGTTTCTATGTAAACACATGTACATGTAGATTTCACCGATGAGGAGATAAAATAAACTTAATCCGACATTGTGTTTTTATGTTAATTTAAATTGATTACATATTATTTTGTACATGTGTCCCTAACTTGTTTATATGTGTCTGACAAGTTTTTATGACTGAAAAGGTGATATTCAGAATGCTGATTGTAGGAGGATGTACCTAGGGTTAATTGTCTACATCATATGTAGGATGATATTGTTCCCGATGAGGTAAAATCGACAAATTGAAACTCAAGTTATTTATATTTTTTAATTATCTCCATTAGTTTCTCACTATTTATATTATGTTGGTGAAGAGGCTCCTCTTCACTATAATAGGGAGCATTACGGGGACTACCTACTTTTTTATTGTGAGTACCCCTATTACAAAAGGAAATTTTATGAGTTACGGAGGTTAAACCTCCACAGAACAAATGCCCATTCCCTCTCTCATGTTGTGCTTGAGAGGAAAGGGATATATTTTATCGGAAATTATCCTCAGAGTGCCTCCAACAAGTTGATGCAATACAAAGATAACAGGGAGGGAAAATTTGAGGTTGTGTTGAATAAACGATATATATTGCATAGGTGGAATATGATGCACTGCATATGCAAGACACATGAAAAGGCATATTTGAAAATATTAGCTAATGCTATAAAAAATAGGTTGAATATGATATGATATCCAATAATTTGGAGCCTACGACGAGTAGGAGGAGGGAAACCATCTTGGCATTGAGATAAAAGAAGGAATGTGTTAGTCATTCAAACATGCACCCGTGTCCTAGATCCGGAAGGGCCGAGTTGTTTGAGAAAACAATGGACCTATCCCAAAGTTATGGGACTGTATGATATAAAATCAACACTTGACCTTTTTCACAACCAACCTCTCGAGGTCCTACGAGATAGCCGGTGTGGAATTAAAATGGAAATGAAAGTGATGGTGGCAATCAAGCTAATGGGGCAACCTTATGTCTTCAACATGTAATACTAGAATCTGCGAATCTAAGGTAAATAATGTTCTCCTAACCTGAAAAGGTTTGATGGTATGGTCCGATATGATAGCTACTTGAAGACTCCAATTAATGTCTAGTTCTGCCGAGATTCTATTGATTGGTTGCAGAATATGTGGAAAGTAACATGTAGGTGCCTTGTATGGGTTTCCAGATAAAAAATACCCATGGTTCAGAGTATTCATGTAGACAGGAGGATTCTGTGTGGTTGGTATTTACCCATAGTTCTGTGGGTAGGAAGGATTCCATGCTTGCTTTGCATATGAACTCTATGTATTTTGGGCAAGCTCTAACTCCTTGACTTTATCAACCAAAGCTGAAATGACATCACCCATTGACGGGGCGGTACCTTTCTTAGATACCTTTGGTTGAACCCTTGGAGGTTTTTGAGGAGCACGGTATCCTGCTATGAATTTTCCATGATGTTTCCATCCCACATTGGTTGTATTGTAAGTTGGTGGTAGGGTAGCATTATTATTCTGAAGTAGGACATCACCTTGTCCTTGCAACCTATCGAAAGATTGGTTCATTTATTGTCATTTTTGCTCACTCCTAGCATATCGTGCTAAATACTCCTCATAAAGATGGGGGATTTGATCGGATTTCATGGTAAATGGTTGTTGAAACAATACCCGAGGATATGAAATCACTTCACCAGTGAATGTCATGTTATTTGAACTTGATTGTTAGAGGGGATAATTTTGAGTGACCTGATCCAGTTCTTAAATGTGTACATAAGAATTGACATTGGTTCCTTGAAGTAGAGGTTTTTGAGTGGATGAGTAGTTGTCTACCCATGTTGAAAGTGAAGGTGATTGTTATGGGATATTTTATTGGTAATGGTACATGTCGAAACCCGAGATGGGTCGATAATACTCATCATATCCTGACATATTCGGGGGGTATAACAATACCTACAGAATAAAGGATGGATGAAAGTGGAAATTCTTAGAGACTAGCTCTTCACGTCATGTTCACCAATTTGTACGATAGAAAATCAACACGTGACCTTCTTCACACCTGACCTCTCAAGGTCATCCCGAGACAGCCGGTGTGGAATTGAAATGGAAATGAAAGTGATGATGAAAATCAAGATAATGGGGAAACCTTATGTATTTGACACAAAATACTAGAATCTACGAATCTAAGGCAAAGAATTCTCTCCTAACCTAAAAAGGTGTGATGGTATTGTCTAATATGATAGGTACTTGGAGACTCCAATCGATGTCTAGTTTTGCTGAGATTCTATTGATTGGTTCTGGAATACGTGGAAAGTAAATTATAGGTTCCTCGTATGGGTTTCTAAACAAGGTCATGGAAATGGATACAAGAGGTGCAGTGGAACTACAAGGCCTATGGGTAGTTTTCTGGTCTTTTCTAGAAAGTATTACCCTGATCGGCTCCTATATTCAACAATGAAAGTTGTGTGATAATATCGGGTGGAAGCGGTGAAGATATGAATACCAATGTGTGTAAATTAGTGTCAATATCTAACTGAATAGCATGCCCGTCGGGTTGCGGGACCTGTGGGTCACAACCAAAGACTCGTTGAGGTTAAGGAGCTTATATGGTCATGCATGCAATCAAATCCTATTTCCAGGAGCAGTCCAAAATTTGTAGGTTTTATTAGAAGCAATGTTCAATGTCTCTAACTATCTTATTTTCTTAGCATATGTGGCAGGTATATGTAAGATTTTTAAGTGCAAACTTGTGTCAATGTCAATTATTAGCTCTGGCTCATAGGGTTGTGGGACAAGGGGATCACAACTGTAAGTCTTTTCCTGTTGTGAACCATTGATGATCATACAAGATGAATTGATTTTATTTCTGTAAATAAACTATCTATAAAAAAATCTAACCTATATTTTTCGGTGTTTTCTCAAAATATCAGAACAAATCAGTAAAACAAACTAATCTATAGGAAATAAATGTTTTTGTTCTTTTCTAACTTTTCAGACAATGTGTCTAATCTACTAAATAAATTAAATACAAACAATTAACTGGATGTAGCTAACTATTTGTGTAGATGTATGAATCTAAATATAGAAATATTATTCTAATTCAATCAAAATCCTTCGAACCGTACCTCAAAATTTAAGAACAAATCATAACCCTAACAGAGCTATTGTTCCCCAAAGCTTCCCTGGTAATTTTGTAGAGACAAATTCCTATTGGTTTGATCTACATGAAATTATCTAGCTAATTGAAATGAATTTTTTCTCTACTCTATTCGATATGCAATTGAAATTAACAATTCATAATTGACAATTTGATAAACAAAGGAAACAAATAAACAACTCCAACTTGGAAGAGAAATAACCTTCACAAATCTAATAGTATTAGTATCTGTCCCCTCATTTCTTTCCTTTCATTCTCTGAGTGTTCATGTGAGTCCATAGCATTGGGAATGCAAAGAACATCAACAAGAGGATGGTGCTTGAGAAATGGTAGCTTGGAAGCAATCTGAATGCAATGCAAGTAGAAGAGAGATAGCACAAGAGATCTAAACTTGGAAATGTAATTCCTAACAAGATCATGACAACACAATGACGCAAGATACAAAAAATTCTCAGTCCCTTTTGTTGAATGCAAAAATGGAATATAAAGGAATGGAGGCTAGGAGGTTACTTCATGCACAAGGCAAGAAGAAGTAGTTCCAACTAATTAAATCTTTTTTAAAATAGAAGGAACAAGGAGAACCAAGTAAATAAAGCTATTTTTAGCCAATTTTTCTCACGGATGCATGCAAAAAGCAAACTTAAGTGAATCATCACATGTTTAAAACACGTGTCAAGATTCTTGAAAAAGCAGGTAGGACGTCCACCCTACGCAAGGCGGTTGTTTTAGGACCGCCACCTAGGCAGGGCGGCGGTCCTAGCACTAAAGGCCAAAACATGCACAGAAAGAAACAAGGAGATGGAAAAATGAATATAAATGTTAGGTAAGGCTATCTAGGCTACAAATATATAGTGTGAATGGGTTTTTGGAGCTCGAACACCTTCCTGAAAGGATTTTGAATCATCATTCGGGACTTTTTAAACCGTTTTCTTGACATTATAGCACGTGCAATTTTGGGTCCGTACAGGGACCTTATGTGCTTGGGATGGATCTCTAGAGAAGGATGGATCCTCTATCTATTTCTATTTCTATTGTCAATCCTAGTGCTGGAACAAAATTCTAAGATATTAATGCCAAGGGATAGAAGGATAACATGAAAGAAAACTACACGAAAAGGTGATAGCACAAGAAAAGAGGGATGAACACTATCTGTTCTGAGTGAAAATGAAGGGAAATGTGTGAAATAAAACTAGGCACATGTAGCAAAAATTAAAATGTATTACCGGATCATTTTCATGGAACAAAACTAAATAAGGAGCCACAAGGGACATGTAATGGCACAACAAGCATGCAATGCAAGAGAAAAGGGCAAGGAGAAGGAATGCAAACAAGTTAGGACAGAGAATAGTCAGAAAAAAGGCTTCTATTACTTCTAGAAATGCATAGAGTTGTTATAATGAAAAAAAGAGGCCAATATCCACATGAAAAAACTAGATCTAGAGGTATGCAACTTAAAATACATAAAGTATTGAAGTCCTTAGAAAAATGCGTTAAGGATCCAGTGTATTTAACATAACAAACGAGCCCAACTCTTACATTTATAGATTAATGCATAGAAGAAGAGGAGAAGGAGGAGGGGAAATCTGAATTCAAAATGCAACCACCAACAAGAGGAATTCAATGCCTACAAATCCACTTGTAAATATGTCAAATGCACTTCCACGAGTCTGTTTGGTATGTTGAAGAATGGTGGAGGGTGAATCAAATCAAATTAGGTTGTTGAAGCAATTAAATCTTCTCATAAATGATTAGAAAGATGTTTTCCCATTTCTCACCTACTAGATCCACCAATAATTTGAATTTGAATGTATATCACTATAGCCTACATCAGTAGCTATTTTTTGAGATTAGGGCACGTGTTGATTGGAACTCTGTAGAAAAAATATAGTGTTGTCAGAAGTATATCAAAGTCATCTACGCATGCAAGACATGTGGTACACATGGATTGGCATAAAGGATGACCAACTATGAAAATGTTTCATCGATCCTGCCACGTGTCACTTATTGATTTTTTGAAAGGATTAGGTTCCCTGTTGGCACTTGTGGATTGGTTACATGTGGGACACTCGAGCATGTCAGAGGATGACATGATATAGAAAGGCGCAAGGTATGGCATAAATATATGTGTGTGGGAGGAAAGTGCACGGGAAGAAGGCATAAGGAAGGTGTGCATGATGGATGAGAGGAAATGAGGCAAACTGGTGAGTAGAAAATGCATGGTCAAGGCACAAATAATACAAGAAAATGTGAGGGGCACATGATAGGGCTAGGGACTTTAGCTGATTAAAGAAAGTGCAAGGCAAGCATACAGGGTGAACAAATACTTACGAAAGAAGGAGAATGCACGTAAGGGGAAGATGGAACAAAGAGGAAAAAGGAAAGGAAGGGAAGAAGGGGAAGCACGCAAAAGAGTGCAAGGAAAATAATGGAGGCGTTGTAAATGAATTACAACAAAGGGAATGTGCCAAGTGAACTTGAATGTGTTCAATCATGTAATGAAGATCTCAAAGCCAGAATAACTATACAAATTTTCCAAATAACTAGGAGATTTAATTGGATAATAGTTTTGGAAAATGTTTTGGTCCATCTACCTGCTAGATGAAGGAGATCAGTAATCTAGAGAATCCATTGGGCATGGATTTTGTTGTATAATCATGAAATTCTGATTTATAACTTGAAGAAATGCCCCTAAAGTCACTTGAAGGATCATTTCTTGACTTTTATTTTAAATCTTGTAAACTACTGAAAATTGCTAGAAGAAGAGTGCGTATGGGAAGCATGCGAGAATAAAGAACTATGTACAAACAAACAATGTTAATTCAACACACTTGGATGAATTGAAACTATTCTAATAAATACAAAATGATGCAGAAAACTTAATGGAAGTGTTTGAGATAGATCCCATTTACTGGGATTTGCAGCGTGCCTCCATCAAGATGATTCAACTCGAAAGAGTTAGCCTCTTTACATGAGCTGATGATGTATGAACCAATCCAAAGTGCATCAAACTTTGAATGGCATCCTAGTTTAGCTTTTTCAGGATCCCATTTCAAAATCCAGTCCCCAACTTTGAAAGCTTGAGGCCTGGCCTTTCTACTAAACCATTTCTTTGTTACTTGCTGATGTTGTTCTAGCTTCACCATTAAAGTGTTCCTTGAATCTTCAAGATTAACAAACTCTTACATTCTAATTTCTCTCTGGTTTTGTGCCTTCAAAATCCAGTTGTTGGGCAAGTGTCAATGAGTTCAACTCCAGCGTCAAAGGAAGGGTAGCCTCCTTTCCATAGAAAATCTTATAAGGAAAATTTCCTATTGCATTTTTTACTGTGATTCTATCTGTCTAGAGTGTGCGTGAGACCTTTATATGCCATTGTCTTTGGATGATGTTCATCGTGTGCTTCATGATTCTAATCAGGTTTTTGTTTGTTCAATCTACCAAACCGTTGCCTTAGGTGTAATAGTTAGAATAATTCATTAGATATATGCCCAAATTTAGAGCCCAATCAGTTATTTTGGTCCAAAGGAAGGATTTTTCATTATCAGAGATAATGGTTTGAGGAACGCCAAACCTTATGACTATACCTTCGGGAAAGTAAAGTATAACTGACTCAATTGATTCCTTGAGCACAACAACTTTTTTCCATCTTGTGAAGTAGTCTAAATCTATCAATGACCACTTATGTCTAGCACTTGAAGGTGGATTGATCATGCCTATGAAGTCGAGACTGCACTGTACAAAAAAATGATCAACTTGAATTGGTCGGAGGGGGAAGCGCTCTCAATCTCTTCTTTCCTACAAAGAAGGCACATTTCTTGCATTTTGTGACCCACTTTTGTGCATGAGAAAACCAAGGTAGGCCAGAACATTCCTACCATTATGATCTTCATTTCTAGAGTTTTGACAGAGAAGTTTCCACCAAAGAATCCATCGTGAAATTTTGCTAACACTTTTTTAGTCTACACGCGACTCATACAACTTAACAACATGCCATCAAGATTCCTTTTGAAGATAATTCCATCAATCAAAACATAAGGGATAGATTATAACCTCATATGTATTATCCTTGCCTTGTTTAAACAAAGAGGGCATACACCATCAGAAAGGAATGTGATCATGTCCTTCATCCAGTCATGCATTCTAGGATCCATATTCTATTCAAGTTCTACGCACGAGAGATTCTCACCCAAAAGAAATGAAGTCTCAGATTCATTGTGCACATCTTCAACAATCTACTTGCAAAGTGTGCTACCTCTTACCAGTTTTGTGGATTTGATAGTCACATCATATTCCATGATTTTAGTCACCCATCGTTCTCTTTTTTCATGGATTTTTTCTCTTATGATGAAGTCTCTGATAGAATAATGGGAGACTAACATCTTGATATGATTTTTGGCCAGCATAATATTGAATTTATTGAGCACACGCATGATGGAGAAGACCTGTTTCTCCATGTGATTGTACTTAAATTCATAATCATTCAACGTCTGACTGAAGAAAGTCATTGGTTGTTCCAGCCCTATTTCATTTTCTTGTGTTAGGACAAAAACAACACTTGCATCGGTGCCATAAGCATAAAGGATAAAATCCTTGGAATAATTTGGGTTGATGAGTGTTGGCACAAACTAAATTTCTTGCTTCATTTTGTTAAATATTTATCTTCCTTCTATTGTCCATCTAAAAGCTATGTCCTTTTTAAGCATCAGGGTGATGCGCTGAACTAGTCCTGCAAAGTTAGGTATAAAATGCCTAACAAAATTGATCTTACCAAGGAAGGAGTACATGGAATTTTTGTGCACCTTTAGGGAAAGGGATAGGAATTCTGAAACACACTTAGGATCAATTACAATTCCATCCTTTGAAACCACGCGGCCCAAAGGATTTCCCTGCACCACTAAAAAATTACACTTCTTGGGGTTGAGAGACACCCCAAATTTTTACATCTTTCAAAGACTTTTCCCAGGTGCGCCATGTGATCCGTGATTTTCTTTGAGAAGAATATTATGTCATCAAGGTAAACCAAGATGAAGTGATTGATGTAGCATTTGAAGGAAATATCCATGGTAGGCTGAAATGTGGCACCCGAGTTTGATAGACGAAAGGAAATTTTATGATATGCATATGTTCCCCACTTGGTTGTAAACACCGTTTTGAATTGATTCTCTTCCTTGACTAGGATTTGATTGAAATATGAATACCCATCTAGCATTGAGAACCTCTTTGCGCTGGCCATAGTCTGTAGAATCTATGTCATTGAATGTAAAGGATAATGATCCATTAGAGATGCCTTGTTCAATTCTCTTAAATCAACACAGAGACTGATTTCACCATTCTTCTTTCGTATTGGAACTACATTCGTGACCCAGGTAGAGTACTTGATGGGAAAAATATTTTTTTCCTCAATAAGTTTGGATAATTATTTTCTCATGAGGGCCTCTATTTTTAGATTGACTGGTCACTGCTTCTATCTAACGGGCCTGATACTAGGGTCAAGGTCAATGGAGTGTTGAAAAAAACTTGTATCAAAACCTTTGAGGTATTAAGATTATCATGAGAATATATCACTGTATTTTTGATAGAGAGAGATGAAGGCCTAATTTTCATCGTTTGCACAAGTCTTGGTGAGTAAAAATTCCTTTCTGTGCGCAATAGTGACTGGGGTGAAGTCTTCCTGCACGGTGCGCATATACTTTTCTTCACCCTTGAACTCATCATTAGGTTTTAACATTTTTTTTAAGGTGATAAACCCTATAGGAAGCTTATTTGTCTTAATTTGTATTACTTGGTCACCATAGTTGTCATGCAAGTTAGCTTGCATGCTTGATGAAAATTCGGATTCATTTTTTATGAACTAGACAATCTACATGTCCTTGTCAAACACCTGTCAGCTAGTGTTGTTGTTTGGAATGGATGGTCTTATCACCATCTTAATGCGATGAGTTTTTCCTTTGAAAAATTCCTGTGCAGGGAGAGAATTGCGAACCAATCGTGGCCATTTGATCAACTTCGCTTGGTAATTTTATGTGGTACCACCTACACATTTAGAGCATCAAAGATCTCAAGGAGGTCCCAAAATATTTGTTTATAAGATTTGAGAAGCTTATTATTTTTCTAGAATTTGTTAGAAACTTCATGGATAACCAAATCTATATCTCTAAAGATTTGCAACGCCCTAATCTTCTTCTTTTCAGCAATAAGAAAACCATATACTAGCACTTCATACTCTGTCATGTTATTGGAGCATGTGAGCTGTAACCTATGCATGAATAATAATTTATCATCCTTAGGGGAAATGAGAACCTATCCTACTCCTGTGCCATTTCCACTTCTAGAACCATCAAAATATAACTTCCATTGACCATGGTTTTATTCATTTTTCTTAATCACGCGAGGCAGTATAGCTTCTTATTCAAGAATGCAATAAGTACCAAGCCCGGTTTCATAAGCTTCTAGCTCTTCATCATATGGGTCAAATTTATGGTTCCTCTCCACCCATTCATCAAGTACTAGGTCGGAAATGAAGGGTGGAAGAGGCTACTTTTCAATAACAAAAGCTTGTTGTTGGATTAGATAATTGGCTTGGAGAGGGGATGGGACATTATGACTCTACATGATAAGAAAATATAGGCTCAACTTGTATGGTAAACCGAGTACCATACCTTTTCTTCAGTAACATATGAGACCAATAATAAGGACAAGTAATAATCCACTTTTGTAGTAAATTCTCTTGATACACATAGGGAAAACAAAGGAGGTAGGTCAATGATTGACACATCTTGAGTTATTTTTAGAATTAGACATGCATGAAGGGTTAACTCAAGGTCCCTGATGACTCTTAAGGTGGTAACAATTGAGTTGTAAAAGTTTAAAGACTCCTTTTTGACAAGGGGTTATACCTAAGACCTAAGATAATAACTATCTTCGTGGGCATAACAAAGGTACTAGCGCCCGAGTCAATCATGTAATTATGCACTAGGTGTTTGCCATATGATCAAAGACATATAGAAGGATGGGGTTTTAAAAACTATACTTACTTGCTTCTCTTCTTCTTGGAATATGTTGATAGAGGCATGCGGCTTATATAAATCTTGATCAACATGCAGGATTTGTGCCAGGGCTTCATGCAATAGGTCACACTAGGATGGAATGGTTAGGGAATCCCACATTGTGACATTTATATTTGTCTTCTTCATGTGGTCCACAATGCTTAATGGAATTCCCACCTAACATGTGCATTTGGGCTACAATGTCACCCTTTCTTGATTGTTCAGGTACAAAATCAATGGCTTTAGTTGAAGCTAAGGCTTTACCTACCAAAGATGGGGCACGCACCACATCTGGAGAAGTTTTGTATGGGACTTCTTGTGTAGGGAATTGAGAAATTTTTCTACTAGATGCCTTAATTGCATATTTCTACTTTTGAGGGTCATTTTTCACTATTGGGAGTGCGACCCTGCATTCCTGACTCTAGCATTCTCTTCTTGGATCTTGTGTTATCCACAATTTAGGTGCGCGGTCAGATTGTATCATCTATTGCTTAGTTTTTTCCCTATAAGTACTCAGTGCCAAAGAACATCAAAATTTCCTCTAGGAAATATTCTGGCCTTCCTTAGTTGTCTACTTCTTTGGCACTTGTTGAAGGCTCACAAGTTGAAACATTCTGGATCATGAAGGATTTGGCGTGTATAACATTGGCATAGTAATATTAATTATGAGCCATGTTGTAAGGAAAACACCATTCTGACTCCTATGCCAAATTGTTCTCAACCGGAACAAGCACTTGACTAACATTGGGTGCTGGAAGAGAGGGTGGGGGAGGAACAACTTGCAAGGGGCAGATGTCTTGTTAGCATGCCATCTATCATTCTGGTGCTTGGGCCTATATCTTTGGTTTCCATATTGCTTCCACCAAGCCTGATTTATTTGGCTATGTGCTTAATTATAATTGCCTCTATAGCCTTACACATATTTCTTTTCTAATTATATGACTTTTTTTGAAGAATTTATAATCAGGGCCTTTGATTCTTCATCTTCCTTTTATTGCGCTAAGGATTAGGATGTAGATGCAACTAGTTGCACGCTTTGATTAGGAATAGGAATAAGGGCCATGGAAGGATGAGGTGTTTGTGAAATTTCTGGGAACAAGGGCATAGGTGGTCTAGGAAAAATCTTTCCTTCCTGAATAAGAATAGTTTTTTCCCTTACTGAAATGTTATAGGCAGTTGGTAAAGTCCTATCTCCTATGGATTGAATCATGACTGAGATATCATTGTTCAACACCTTTAGATAATATAGAAAAATATGTTAGGCTGTAGGTATTACCACAAGAAGAATTATTTCCCAAGTATTGTGAAATCTGATGTTGAAATCAATCATCTGCTCACTAAGCACCCTCCTGGTTGTTGTAAGTTTCTCCACCAAAGATATATGATCTAGCTTATCCTAAAAATAATTGTCAATATTTGTTCCAAACTCATCCCAGGTGGTAATAAATCAAAGTCTTAAGCCTCTATACCATTAAAGCAATTTACCTTTGAAATACTTTACAAGTAGCCTTACTGCTACATCATCATGTGTGATCAAATATAGGGAGAACACATTTGTTGCATCGTGGATATGATCCTGAGGGGTGACTTGATTCGCACAAGTAAAGTATGGAATACTTTTGAGTACGTCATTTGGCATATCATGTTACGTGTCCATAACCAGAGGAATTATTTTGGTGAAGTGAGAAAAGTTCCTAAGTGGAGGAGGTGGTTGATGAACCATTAGAGGGCTCAGAGGTTGTCTGTTTTGAGGAGTTGAATGGGTGCGGTGCACTAGAGATGGAGATGTACACATAGGATTTATGTAATGAACTATTCTAAAGGATATTTGGAGGTATTCAAAAGAATCTTCAGTTGTAATTTTTCTTGTCTACACTCTTCTCATGAAAGGTTTTCAGGGATGCTAAAACAAATATCTACAAGTGTTGGGAGTTACCAAATGTGTTGAAATGAGCCTCTAAAGAATGAAATACTGAGTCCACACACCAAAGCTTACCAATATGAAATTTAATCTTTTAATGTTGGTCCCAGTGGGCATTCCAAAAACTATTGATCATTCAAACATGCACCTGCGTCACGGATCCAGAAGGGCCAAGTTATTTGAGATAACATTGCAATTGTCCCCTACTTATGGGACCTTACGCGCTTGGGACAAATCTCTTTAAAAGCTCGGCTCCTCTATCTACTTTTATTGCTACTAGTCACTCCTATTGCTAGATGGGAATACTAAGCTATTAATGAAAAGTGACCATAGATAGAAGGATAACATGAAGGAAAAACTACACTAAAAGGTTATGGCACCAGAAAAGAGGGATGAAAACTATTAGTTCTGAGTTAAAATGAAAGGAAATCCATGAAATAAGGCTAGGCACATTTAGCACAACTTAAAACATATTTACCAGATTAGTTTCATGAAACACAACTAAATAAAGAGCCATAAGGGACGTGTAATGGCAAAACAAGAAAACAATTCAAGAGAAAAGGAAAGGATAAGGAATGCAAACACGTTAGGAAAGAGAATAGTCACAAAACGATCCTTTTATTACTTCCATAAATGCAAAAATATGTTACAATGGAAAAAGAGGCTGATATCCACATGCAAGAACTAGATCCAGAGGTCTCTGACTCAAAATACAAAAATTATGAAGTCCTTCGAAAAATGCATAAGGATCCAAAGTGTCCAACATAACAAATTATCCCAGCTCTTACATTTATAGATGAATGTATGGAAGAAGAGGAGGAGGGAAAATATGAATTCAAAATGCAACCACCAACAAGGGGGATTCAATGTATACAAAAGTATATTATATACCTTTCAATTATAAGGTTTCTAACTCTTAATATTAATCATTGAACACCATATCATTATCATTTATAGTTTATAAATTTTTTTCTGTTAATAATTTAGCAGAGGAATCATCATTCAAGATGTTTACTTATTGTTTTGTTAGAGGAATTATTATCAGAAAAGATATATGATGTTAGAATATAGTGAGAATGGTGTTAGTATATGATTATTGCATGCTTTAAGGAATCCATATGGTGATGTGATTAAGATATGGGTATTTGAGTATTCTTTCATGCACAACTTTGTCAACCTTGTCCACATACCATGCATTCTACACATCTTAAAAAGAGTATTCATTTACTCAATGTATAATCTAAAGCAAAAAAACTCCACAACTTTTTTTAGGTGAATAAGAAGGTATATGAAGAGTTTTACTCAGTGGATAAAAGTATGAAGGAATATAAAAAAATAAAATTTGTAATTGAATGGCCCATACCCATTCAAATGAGAATTATAAAAAACTATTCAATAAAAATTGAAAAAATGTTTCTTGTGTGAGTGACATTCCTTTCTTTGTTTTAATATATTGGTCACTGAAATATGGGCATGAATTATTTAAAGGAAAGTATGATTTGTAAAATGGAATTAGCTATTTTTGTTTTTCTTTTATTCTATGAGTATTTCAATATTTATGCATGAATATTGGTTTGAGTAAATTACTCTCAATTGTAATAGTCCATTGAAGTTCATTTAAGTTAGATATAACAAAACTATAAGGTAAGCAAGTTGTAAGAGATAAGTTGGGAGTAAGGAAGGAGGATTCAGAGTTTGATAACTAGATAAAAGGGTACTAATAACCTATGACTTGTTTTGAAGGAAATGTTTTTTTCAAATATTGATATGAGAGTTCCTTGATACTTTGTTTTTAAGCACTAAATTATAAGTTTTCTTTTAAAATATATTGTTATTAATTGCACGTTGTATGAAAATTTTGGAGTGTTTATTTTCATATATTAAGTAACTAAATTACATGGAAAGATAGACCTATGATCAAGAAAATATTTAATTAGTTGTAATAGTGTGTTGGGACACTTAAAACATAGAAGATTTTCTTTTAAAAATTGAGAAATATTGGTCGAAGGAATGAAGCACAAGTAAGGAATAGTTGAGTGATTATATCTAATCCAAATCATCCCAAAAAGATCCTAAAACCTTTACACAATGGCTATTTCATGGAAATAACTTACACAAATCTTAGAAACCATGGTCTTCTTAAGGTGAAGATGTAATGGGTAAGTTCAATCATGAGGCTTAGATTAAAATAGAGATATATTGGTAAGGTGATCCTTAAGAGGATATTATGATAGAGCAAAGGTATAAATTTCTACTGTATAAGGTGATCTTGAGAGATATTATGACAAGCCATGTGTGAGAAGAAAGACTCCTATTTTTTTATTAGATTAACCAAGGACAATTTTGCCAAGGTTCAGGTAAGTTTGAACTATTTTTGCCTGGTTACAATTAGCTAAATGATTAAGCATAGAATGAGTTATACTAACATAATAGATGAAGTATGAAACCTAGAATTTGGGACTCACACTAATATTGGCTTGAGAAGGAATGATTATAGCATGAGGAGTAGAAATTTCAATAGTGCAAGATAGAGGAACAAGTTATTTGGAGTGTTTGGTGACAAAATTGATGATGTATATAAAGTAAGGGTACATTTAATGTAGGTTCTGAGTAATGGCTCTATATCATTTATTGAAAAATCATATTCATATTATATTGGAGGGATAAATATTTTATTTCATTATAATTATAAATGAAATATTGTGATTTGGTATAAAGGTAAAACCATTGTATTTAGTTGAGTCATTTGAACTCATTGAAATAATTGTTAAAATATGGATTTTTGTTTTAAATGTGTTTGTGAGAGAGAAGTTTCAATTGAATGAGAATCAATAAAGATTTCCAATAAAATTTAGAAAGAGATTATTTTTGCGTACATAGTTGTGGAGGTATATTTCAATGTTTTTATGTGTTTTTAGTGATCAATAACCAATGCATGTAACTAAATATTTTTTTTACTATAGTAAAGAAAGTGTATATTGTTTTAAAGGATAATGTTTCTTAAATAAATTTGATGACCCTATTACAATGTTCTTATGAAAAATAGAGTGGAGAGAAAACCCATGTTTAATTTGTAAGCTTTGGTGAAGGATTCTATTTGTTGAGATGGAAAATATATCAAGAATGGAATATTGAGCATATAATACCTCTTTTATATCCAATAAGAGACCTTAAAACAAGGAAAACGATTTATTTTTATAACAAGGTTTTACCTCTTTAAAATTTTAAATAAGAGTGAATTTTTTCTATACTATATGCTTATTCCATCAAACATTTTCCTATTTAAAAGTTAAACAGTGATTATGATGAATATGGTGCTCTTAAATCTTTATATGATTTTTGTAAATCATATTTACATTCATTTGAATGACTATAGGCATCTCTCGAGGCCCATGGGAGAGATGAGAGAGAAGGGGGAGCGTATTCCATTACATGAGGATTTACAGGTAGCCTTTACAGGAAGTAAAATTGAGATTCAATATTATGATTGGTTTTATTATATAAATAGTGTTAAAATAGGAATAAAGCTATATTATATAAATTTATTTTTGTTTGGACTGACTATTAGTATTCTTTCAAAATATTAAAGTGTTCCTATAATGTAGGACTCCTTCATTCCTTCTATATCCATAGCAATTCCCACTAAGGTTTCATATATTGGCAATGAGGTTGATGTCCCTATGGAGGGATGAGTGGTGGGACATCACAAATTACACAATCTTGGTGCTGATGTAATGTGCCACAGGAAGAAAGTTCCACCAGATTATGTAGTCCTTAATATTCTTCGTGTTATCGATCTTGATTTACATCTACTAGTTCCAAGTGCTTTCAAGGGCATGTTGGTGAATGTTGTCAATGAATTTTCCATTTGGCCAATTTCAGATGTGTGTCTTAGTCTTCCAATTCAAGTATTATACTATTTGCAAATGTGTTACATGCAATATGAACTTTGCTTTATTCTTTGAAAATATTTATTATTGTAACATAAACTAATTTAATTTTGTAGAATGATGTGGTACCTACCAAAAATTCAAGGAGAGAACCAATGATGGGAGTGACACCAAAATCAATTGATATGGATCCTAAAAAAAAGTATTTTACAAAATAATTACATCTTTTGCGTGCACTAGGAAACACAGGAAAAACTGATTTCATAATAATAACATTATTATAATGAAAAATTATATTGAGATATGGATAAAACATCTTTGACATGTGTTTTAATTCATGATTATATTTAAACAACTTATCTTTCAGATGTTTACTTAAATTATTATTCAGGCATGACATTTGTTTCAACTGTGGATATATTTGATTTAATCATGATTATAGTTGTCATTATTGTTTTTGGTTTGAATGTACCATGTGGCATCACAATGAAAACCACAAGTAATCATTTCATCTTGTGCCCACTTTATTAAACCATAATGTGACTCTGAAAATACTAAACATGTAAACCTATTCTTCCTCTATTTATTACAATGGTTTTAAATTTTTAGTATTTGTATTGTAGTTAAAGTTTGATTCCTTTGCCTCCCTTCCTTCGATTGTAGTTAATGTACGTGCATTCATGCTAATTTTTATTTCCTTAAAAAAATTGATTTATTTTCTTCTATTTTTGATTTACTCGCTGATATTTTATATTTACAAAGCATAATAATACACTAAAAAATAGACATCTATAAATACAATATATTCTATTATTATTCTCCTTAGTTTGTGCATGGTTCTTATGTTGTTATATTCAAGCGTATATTCTATCTTGATATATTACTAAAAAAATTTGTTTTGGGATTCCTTGTATAATATCTTATTTACTTCTGATTGTGATAAACTAAAAGGTTTCGTTTATGAACACATGGTTATATTTAGTTAACATTTTGATATCTTTATTTTTTTCACATAAAAATTGATGATATATATTACAAATTGGAAATTATATCATTTACAATATGTAAGCCTATTTTTCTATGAAACATGAAATAAGAGTGCACTCTGTATTCTGTTTAGTTATTGTGATAATTTTTCATATCAAAGTTTACAATTATATTTAAAATCCAATCATTACAAGAGACATAGATATGTTCTGAATTTGGATGATAAATGTGTTAATTTTGTATTTCACATGGGACATGCTAAATATTCATGTCCTTACAAATGCAATAGAAAACGTAGAAGTATTCGATTGAATATAATTTTGGTTTGATGTAATATTTAGCGTTCTCTTTCATCATTGCATTTAAGGTTTTTAAATGTTGCCATCTTTAGCAAGACCCTGGAGAATACCTATTTAAAGCTTTTTCAAATCCATGATTTGCAAGAGCATATTTTTTTCTTTTAAATACTTCTAAATTACAAAGAACATGATTTATTTTAGGCACTTTTCATGATTTAAAAAACTAACATGGAAGTGCATTCTTTCATAAAATGTAGCATGTTTATCAGTAATCTATATTTATCCAATCATGGTAAATTTTGTTCTTCCTCAAAAAATTAGTAGTTGGCATCTCTTAGGATGATGGGAGGAGTGTCTCTTACTTAGACTTGGTACAATTTTAAAAAATAACAATAATATAAATGCTAATTATGATGAACATCTTGTTTTATTTATAGCATTTTCAAACCTCTTTTCTTTTACTTAGCATGGGAGATGCCAAAGTCCTATCTCTGAAACTCTACTTCAGAAGACATCTAAAGGATCTTAAAATACTCTATACAAAACATCAATCCTTTTAATCCATTTGGTAGGGATTTTATTGAAGGATATTAATTGTTATTTTTAATTAATAACTTATATTGTCATGAGAATTTAACAACTCAAGGTTGAAGAGATTATAAAAGGACAACCTAAGCTGGTAGCTTCTTTGAAGAAGATAAAGGAGGATTTTTCTACAATCCTCGATCCTAGGTCTAAGATTCCTTTCATCCTAGCTTGTCTTGACCATGGAATTCTAAATGAGGCTACAATTAGAATTCATAACTAGGGATGGTATATCTCCCTTGATGAATTTATAGCATTCTAAAGGAGGCTAGAAATGGAATTCTTAGGCAGTGTTGATATATATCACTTGATGAAATTCTAACTGTAAAACATGGCATGTTCTAGGTAATATTCATTTTGACTGATCATTTACATCGAAGAGTTATCCTAGTACTCAATATAGATCACAACTATTTCAATGGTAAGATTTATTATTTTATTTATGTAATTTTCATTTCATATTAATAAGACAATTCATTATTTTACATCTTTTATATGCTCACAATGCAATGATCAATCTATAGACTGTCTTAAAATATTTTTTATGTAGAAAATGAAATGGTAAATATTTTATTTTGGTAATAATATAATGATCAATCTATGATTAAATATATAAAGTTTATTGTCAACTACAAATAGTGGTGAATTTTGACTATTTTATTGGTTGATTAATTGAGCAATAACATTGTGTGTCTATCACATTTTTAGATTCACATCGTCAATTGTGATGGTTTAGACTAAAGTGCATGGTGGCGTGATAATACCCTTAAATATAAATTATCCACCTGAAAATTCTGACTTATTTGATAGTAACTTGGGTGCATTTAAGAGAAGAAGGGATGAATTAAAGTCTACTATCTTTAGAGGTAAATACTGTAACAAAAATTTTACTTTGTGATTTTGTTTACATTGAAATTTTAATGTAAAGACCATAACATAATGTTTTCACACATATTCACATGCCCTAGAGTTTCCATCCATGCTAAAAAGTTACAAAGACATGAAGGAACTTGAAAAAACATATAAATTTTTGGAAGATAAACTTGCATTTTATGAAAAAGAGAAAAAAAAACTACGAGAAGAAAGAATATTTTTTAGGATGAATATCATGGAACTTTTAAATTCAAAGTTTAATATGGATATGGAAATATGTCAACTATAGATGGCACATAAAACACTAGAAATGATGAGTGCGGAAAATATGCAAATGTAAGAAGTTACCATGGAAAAGTTTTAAAAGATGATTATGATTCGCAAGTGGGAACACAACAACTTCAAAGAAGTGCTCAAAAGCACATTGGGTTTTCCCAATCAATCTAATTAGAAAATAGATTAAAAATTTTTGATTGACACTTTTATCACAAAATCACAACACCCTTTGAAAGGCCTTAGTTTGAGTGGGGAATTTGGTGTGATTTTCAAACATTTAGTTATCAGGAAGTGTGGGACGCTATGAATCAGATAACTCTTCGGAGAAGGCCAGTTCCTACTCCTAAACTTACCTTCCACAAACTACTCCTAATGCAGGTAAAACTATTGACTAACTCTAAACTAATGCTTCCAAGTGGACAAGGAAAGAAGGATTGCATGAAATAAACCTACATCATGAGCGGTGACACTCCAAGAAAGGAGTGTTAGATATTTTCCTAATACATTAAGATAGAGGAAAATTGGTGTGAGGAGGATGCTCTTGCATCACATGACATAACCACATTCAAAACCACCTTTAAAATAAAAACATCACCTTAAACTTGCAATAACCATAAAATATACACAACATTCCTGGATAAAAATGAGAGGCAAGAAGAACAATGAAAATCATGCAAGGATAGACATATTATCACAAAACATAATATTCATTGCTCTCAAATTTTGTACAGTACATTCTTGATAGGAAGAAGGCATGAATTCATTACAGATCTTGAGGGAGAAGGTTCAAATCCCTACAACTACCGTGCAAAAAGGAGAAATGAGGGGGTACATGGAGGAGAAAATTCCCAACCATCTTTACACAATGCAACCCTCTTACATTTATAGGAAGAATACTTGAGTGAGAGAGAGGAGAAAATCATATTCCTTACTTCAAATCACCCGCAAAACCCATCATGATGCCTTTAATTTGCAATGGGTTCTCTAAGATCTTAAAAATACTTTTCTTAATTAATGATATTGCCTTGTGCAAGAAGGAAATGGCTATGATTTCACCTGGGTTTAATCTTTAGCTCATTTAGCTTGCACTTTACCTACCCAAGGGCATTGTTTACTGTTCCCAAATTTTGGAGGTCCAGAACCTCCAAAATCATGAATTTGATGTTGTCATGTTGTAGATCTCACTCCCATGATTCCAATGACTAGAATTTTGTAAGAAATGGGTGATTATATGGAAGATATCACCATTTTGCACTAGGTTACTTGACTAGGTTTCACTCTTACCTTCCCCTCTAGAAAATGACATTAGATTCTCCTTCAAAAAGCCTTTCCAATGACTATAATTTTGCTAAATTTTGTTAAAACTTGTTCAAGATACAAGGATTTGAAATTCAAGCACTGTTTAGGGTATTTCACTTTGTCTCAAGCTCTATCAAGTTTTCTTCACTACTTACCGAGCTATACGTTCAATGTGCATTGGTGTCTCTTACACACCAACTCCCTCATCCACTCAATCTGAACTCTTGGTATCTTCCACCACCCAGCTTGTTGAATGATGAACCTACTTCTTAGCTTGATGTCTAATGTGGCTCAGTTCCCTATGTGCCATCCCAGAGGGATATCAAACATTTGGGAAGGATTTTAATAATTTTAGAGTTTACGATCTGACCGCTTCAAACCTTTCATCATGCCCATTTCAGCTTTACTCACTCCAACTCCCAAACTATGCCACCCCTGAAAGCTGAACAACTCGATCTCCAATTTTTTTATGACTCACCAAGTGCCCTCATCTTTGGATTTATGGTCCTTTTGAATTTGGGTTCACTCACCGAGACCCCTAAAATCCCCTCAACATTAACTCCCAAAGGTGGGTTTTACCGTGAAAAATTTGAGCCCTTTCGGACTTCAACGTTTCGGGATTTATCTTATTTTCTTGCATATTTTCTTCCTAAACCTCTGAAACTAACTCACTCCATCCTTTTTCGGCTCACCCACCACAAGAGATTATTCTCTATGATCTTGGATAAGTCAGATCCCTCTTTTAATCCATCATGGCTGAGTTGAATCAGCCCCTAGCTGATTCTATCAACTCATCCTGCCATGTGTTCAAATCGTCCATCTGCTCCACTTCACTATGTACACATGAATTCTCCCATGTTAAATCTCCAGTGACATGCCATACACCATGCCAACTAGGTTTTGTCATTATCTCCTGGCCATAATTCATTTCTCGGATTGAGCTAGGCCACTTGAGCTCCCATAACTTATTGTGACGAGTTCACCTGACCCGTCACGCCACTCAATACTTCATAAGGATGCTATAACCACTACCTCGACCCTGGATAGGACTTGATCCTTCGATCACTTGGCCAAACCTGAGTTCCTATCAATGCAATGAGATCCTTCCTTGGGATCACCTCTGCCTTGAAATTTCAAAAGGCATCCCAGCTAACTCTATTCATTGTCCTTCCCAACAACATTGGAGAGATCTCCCTATTATTTCCATGGCCTATGTTGTTGGCTGATTTCACCTATTATATTAAAATGATCCCTATCTCGGGCTATCTCTCCTACCTCGGCTCCTCGCCACCCACCTTAACTCACCTAAGTGAGCTTCGTCTACATTTGATCCCTCACTAGAAAGCTTCCACAATTTTACCTTGCTCATCGAAACCTCACCTCAACATGGGTAACTGAGATACTTAGCGAGTCATTCCCAGATCGCCCCAAAAATGTAGCCTTATTGTTCATCAAGCTTCCCTTTTAGCTGGGTGGGCCTCAAGGCCAAACAATGCAAATTTGACCCCAGGGCCCCATTTCTTGATTTTTTTTTAATTTCTTCATGTTGGAGACCTTACTGAGACTGAATAAAAGGTCTTTTGGGGCTTTGCATAATTTTTTCCTATTTTTTGGTTGTTTTGGACAGATGTGGTCTTGCAGGGCCTACATTACAACATTTTCAAAGATAACCTTAAGGTTCAAAACCCAGAAGAGGAAAAAATTCCTTAATTATTATTTTCATCTCAGACTCTATTGAAAGTGCTCTTAAGACCTTGAGAACCACATGTACCATGTTTTTCCCTGTGGAGTCTGCTTAGGTGCCTGTTGTCTGATTTGACCTAAGGGGGAAAATTGGATAGCAATTTGGTGACATGCAAGTACATCTACCTGCTAGATGTTCATGAACTAGTAGCTTGTTATGTCCATTGGGCATGAAGTCAAAACTAATAGCCTGCAATTGTTTTGTACACTGTTGAAATCACCCTAAAATTTACCTCCTGACCATAGACCTATTTCGTCTGCTTACACTCTCAATATTTATAAGAAAATCTTGAGGTTAAGATTTGCGAGAGTGGAAAATTGTTTTAGCCTGATATTTCCACATGTTCCTCTCTACAGCCCTGATCTACCAAGTATGAAGCATATAAAAAATCATGATGATTGGCATGCATTACATGCTACAAAGTTTTTGAATAAGGCATCCTTCAATTTTTTACATCATGGAACTTTATTAAGACTTTAATTCATTCTTTTTCCTATAATTTCCACTCGCAGTGTGCTACTAAGGGATGTAGCTGTCTGAATTTCTGATCTTGTGAGGACACCTAGAAGTTCATCGTTGATTGATCTTGAAGGACTCAAATAATGAAAAATTAGTAAACTTGTCCTTGATCCCAATTTTATTTTGTCTGATTTTTTTCTTTTTAGTGGTCTGGTAATGTTAAAATGTCAAAGTTAGGGTAAGTAGAGAAGTAGGGTCTACATGATTAGGAATTAGAAATATTATATTGGTAATAAGGACAAGGAGTGAGGTCATAAATATTTTGTGTATTTTATTTGTAAAAAGTCTAAAAATGTGGAACCCATGTGAAATGATAAGGTTTATCTTATCTTAAAAGATAAGCTTACATGTACAGATAAGAGTTAAGGTATGGAATATGATTCGTCAGAGTAGATTTCTTATCCTATCTTAGAGATAAGATGGATAAGCCTGGAAGTTCTATAAATAGAGAGGCCACCCCCCTCATTTAGCATAGAAGGAAGTAGTGAGAAATATTGTATGAGTAAGTGTGTAAAGGAAGCCATCATTTTGAAGGTGTGTTAAAGAAGCCATTAAGAGGTGTAATTGTGAAGTTTCTCCCATAGTTATTGTTGGAAGGCAAGTGAAGTCAGTAACACTTGAAGTACCTCATGGGTGAGATTGTAACAATTTCATGTTGATATTATAATTTACACTTATATTTCAGATTTATCATCATTCCTTCTTATCATAGTCTATGGTATTCTTGTGTTATGTTTGTTGTTGTGTTTCCAGATTACATCCACCAAACTAAAAGTTGTGCATTAGTAAATAATCATAGCATGAGGAGTTCCCGGTGAAGAATTATCATAGTGCCAGATTGGTGATGACATTTTGGTTCCATTGCCAGGACCATTCCTCGTTGGTGGATTTTCTGGAGAGATATTCCCACTTAGTTAGAAAACATTTGGAGGGTAACCTTGTTTTTACTGTGCATAGTAGTTACCATGGTAAAGTCACTTTTTACCATGAATAGTATTTACCACAGTAAAGTCACTTTTTACCGTGAATAGTATTTACCGCAGTAACTTCACTTTTTACTGTGAATAGTGTTTACCACAGTAAAGTCAGTTTTTACCGCAGTAAGTCAAGTTTTACCATAGTTTACCATGGTCATTTCTATTTTCTATTATAGTGATTCCAATTATTTGTGCACATAAGTCTTGTTGATTGTACTTGTGGGTTGGTATTTCACTGTGGTTACTTTTGAAAATGGGGAAGATTCCTATTTTTTCAGCCCAATCTAATGAAGATGCTTCCTCTTTCATTCAAGAGTTTAAACGATCTTGTATTTGTAATGGCCTTATAAGAAGGGAACAATGGACTGAATTTTTTCCTACCTTTTTGGATGGTTCAGCCCTTAGGTGGTTTGAAACACTAGGTGATAATGTGAAAAACTCATGGGATTTATTAACTGAAAGTTTTCTTGAAGAATTTGGTGAACAACAGAAATATGTAGATCTCATGATCGATATCACAAAGCTATCCCAAGGAGAGAAGGAGAAGATAAGGGATTATCATGCTCATGTTCTAGAGCTAAGGAGGAAGCTCGATGCCCAGATCTGGAAGGAAGGATTAGCGGATGGGTTAATGAATGGCATGGATAATCTCCTCTGTAAGCACTTCATTCTTGGGATGAAGCCAGAGATCAGACAACGAGTGAAGTATGACCACCCAGCTACCATTGAACAAGCAAAGGAGATTGCAAGAAGGCAAGAAGAAAGCATGGAAGAGGAGCCCAAAGAAATTGTTGCTAAAGTAGAGCCTACACCAGCACCTTTGGTCTAGAATCCACAACCACTCTCGGTGAGCACAAATCTTTCTCCTAGTACATCTACTGAGTATGAAGATCTACTCAGGAAGATGGGCCAGTTAACTATTAATCTTCTTCAAGGAAAAGAATTTAGTTCTCAGGGAGGAGATAGAGGTCCAAAAAGAAATATTTCTGAAGTTGTATGTTATGGTTGTTATAAAAAGGGTCATTATAAGTATAATTGTCCAGATAGAGCTTCTACATCTGGTACAAGAGATAATGATAAAGGAAAAGCACCTGTGAATTCTTTTGATGTAGTAGATAAGAGCATAAATAATGAAGTAGATGTGTTTGTAACAAAAAGAAAGAAAGAAAAAGATAACCAAGATGGAAATGATCCTAAGAAGATGAAAGGAGAAACTAGTAAGAAACATAGGAGAAGAAAGTTGGGTGTGTAGGATTTTTTGATTTCACAGGGACAAGGACCATACTCCATCTTAGAAGATCTGTCCAAAAGGCCTGCAAATATTACATATGGTCAACTCTTGGCTATGTCTTCTGAGAAGAGGCGGGAGCTGCGAAGTGGACTCAATGCTCGACAAAGGAAGGAGGTTGAGGTCCCTATTTTGGAGGCAGAGGTGGATCCCTACGCTCCACAAGCTGAGGTATTATGTAATGGTATTTCAATTCATGATGTCTTAGTTGATGGAGGTGCTGCAGTTGATGTAATGACCGAGTCTGTAATGAATATGTTGGGTTTAAAAATTGATCGCCCCTCAACACTTATGTTAAGGTCATTAAATAAGGGAAAAACTAAACCAGAAGGTGTTGTTTCAAATGTGGCAATATCTGTTATGGGTGTTGTATGTGTGGTAGACTTTCAGGTGATGAAAAATGGTACTATTGCATACCCAATGTTGTTGGGAAGACCATGGCTAAGGAGAGTTCATGCAAGAAACTACTGGAATGAAGGCTTCATGACACTTGGACGTGGTAGAGAGAGGGTGAAGATAAATGTGATCCCTTGGCATCATAAGACAGAACCTATGGATTCAAGTGATGAAACTGATGATTGGACATCCTCTGATTACTCTAGTACCAGTGAAGTGGACACAGAAGATGAAGAAAGTGAGGTTGATGTTTCAGTCATGGATATCCTTCCAGTCACACCGACTCATGAACCCATAAAATTATCTGAAGAAGAAATTGATGATCGTCTCCAACAAATAAAGATTGGTGATGTTGTGATGGAGAGTGAGAAGGAATCCTACCTCCAGCTCTTTCAAAGGTACATACACCTATTCACTTTTGATTACAAGGAACTCCATCAAGTAAGTTGGGTAGAACATTCTATTGAGCTGGTAGATGGTGCTAAGCCCATAAAGCAAATGCCATATAGAATGAATCCTAATTTTTCCAAGACTGTAAAAGAAGAAATAGATAAGTTGCTTGATGCAAGATTCATATTTGCTGTGGAGAATTCAGAATGGGTTTCTCCCATTGTGATCTCAATAAAAAAGAATGGGAAGCTACGCATTTGTGTTGATTATAGGAAGCTCAATAAGGCAACAAAGAAGGATCATTACCCTCTTCCATTCTCAGATCAGATCTTGGATGAAGTAGCTGGCCAGGAGTGCTATAGTTTTGCTGATGGATATAGCGGATACAACCAAGTTCATATAGCAGAGAAAGATCAGCTGAAGACCACGTTCACCACTCCTTGGGGAATGTTTGCTTATAGAGTTATGCCTTTTGGGTTGTGTAATGCTCCGGAAACATTCCAACATTTGATGAATAGGGTGTTTGAACCCTACATTGGGAACTTCATTAGAGTATTTCTGGATGATTTTTGCATCTATGGGAGCAAGATGGACCACCTGCACTAGATGGAGACAACATTTCAAAGGTTAGATGAAGCACAAGCCTCACTAAACCCTACAAAGTGTGTCTTTGGATGTTCTAAAGGTGTTTTGTTAGGGCATGTTGTATCTAGAGATGGTATTGGTACTGATTCTGATAAAGTTTCAAAAATCAAAGAGTTACCATTTCCTATGAATAGAAGTAAGTTGAGATCATTTTTAGGCCATGTGGGTTACTATAGAAGGTTCATCAAGAATTTCTCAAAGATTGCACAGCCACTAACCCAGTTCTTGAAGAAGGATGTTACTTATGAACCAGGAAATAAGGCACATGAAGCTTTTGAACAACTGAAGGAAGCCCTGGTGTCTTCACCTGTTTTAAAGAATCCAGATTGGAGCAAGCCATTCATTGTGTATACTGATGCCTCAGATGCAGCACTAGGAAGTACTCTGAGCCAAAAGGATGAAAATGGGAATGATCATCCAGTTTACTTTGGGAGTAGACAAATGAGCAGTGCTGAGGTAAATTATACTGTAACTGAAAAAGAGGCTCTAGCTATCATTTTTGCTGTAAAGAAGTTTAGAAATTACTTGCTAGGGAAGAAATTTATAGTTGTAACAGATCATCAGGCTCTAAAATATATTGTAAATAAGCCTAACCCATCAGGGAGGATAGCAAGATGGATAATTTTGCTACAAGAATTTGAATTTGATATTATAGATAGGCCAGGAAAGAAGCATGTCAATGCAGATGCACTCTCTCGAGCCTATGATGGTTTAGGTTCATCTTGTGATGATGATGATTTCCCAGATGCAACATTGTTATCCCTTGACACAATCCCTAGTGAATACATAGATATTTGGAATTATCTGAATGAATTCAAGTTTCCTGATGGTGCCAATGCAAAGACTAAGAGGAAGATTACTCAAGCCAGTCGTCCATATTCTATTCTGCATGGAGTATTATTTCGAATAGGACCTGATGGATAGTACAAGAGGGCAGTTGGACGTGATCAAGGGAAGGAGCTGATAGAAGAATTCCACAATGGTACATGTGGAGGACACTTCTCTGGACAACTTACAGCAAGAAGGATCTTGGATGCAGGTTATCACTGGCCCACTCTTTTTAGAGATTGTTATAATTATTGTAAGACATGTGATATTTTTCAAACACATGGTAACCGTAAGACTTCATCAGCTCCATTATGCCCTATTCTTCCACTTGGTCCCTTTGAAAAGTGGGGAATAGACATTGTAGGTCCACTTCCAACTACCCCACACCAAAATAAGTATATTGTAGTTGCCACAGATTATTTAACCAAGTGGGTTGAAGCTAGGCCATTGAAAACAACTTCCATGGATGAAGTGGCAAGGTTCATATATGAACGCATTGTCACCAGATTTGGTTGTCCATTAGAAATTGTAACAGATCAAGGAAGCCACTTCATTAATGAGGTGGTAGAAGCCCTAGTCAATAAGTTTTCTATTAAGCACAGGAAGGCAACAACATACAAGCCAAGCACAAATGGACAGGTGGAACGAACAAATTTTGTGTTGTGTCAAATTCTAGCAAAAGATGCAGCCTTGCAGGTACATAAGTGGGATAAAAGGATTCATGCAGCATTGTGGGCATATAGGGCAACATCAAAGTCAGCAACAGGATACTCCCCATTTCAGTTGGCTTATGGCATTGATCCAGTTCTTCCTATTGAGTTTGATATTCCCACTGTGAGAGTTATGAAAAATGAAAGGATGGATGAAAGTGATTCAGTAAAAGAAAGGTTGGTACATCTTCATTTGCTAGAGGAAATGAGGGAAATAGCGAAGGATACAAGCTATAAGAAGAAAATGAAGCAGAAGGAATACTTTGATCAAAAGATCCGTTGGTCTCCATTTCATGTGAATGACTTGGTTCTAGTATATGATTCTAGATACAAAAAAGAAGACAGAGAAAATTTCTTCCAAAATGGATGGGGCCCTACAAAATAGCAGTTGTGCATGAAAATGGTACATACCAACTGGAGGAATTGGATGGCACTCCCATTACGAAATGGGTCAACCACGACAAGTTAAAGATTTTCCAAGCACCGGAATAGTCTACTCAGAATAGTCTACTCTGAGGACGGAGTAGAAGCTAGGAAGGGGGAAGATGTCGACACTAAAATTTTCCTCCGTAATTTCTATTTCATTAATGTATGTATTAGGAATAGGATGTTGTTAAGTATAATTAGTAGTAGCGTCCGATAGAAGATAACGGCGTTGCCGGTATGACGCCGCCAATAATGTATAGTACGGTAATAGTCAAAAGTACAATAGGAATGTTGTGGTAAAAAGTAAATATTTGTCATAAGTGGTCCGGTAATGTTAAAATGTCAAAGTTAGGGTAAGTAGAGAAGTAGGGTCTACATGATTAGGAATTAGAAATATTATATTGGTAATAAGGACAAGGAGTGAGGTCATAAATATTTTGTGTATTTTATTTGTAAAAAGTCTAAAAATGTGGAACCCATGTGAAATGATAAGGTTTATCTTATCTTAAAAGATAAGCTTACATGTACAGATAAGAGTTAAGGTATGGAATATGATTCGTCAGAGTAGATTTCTTATCCTATCTTAGAGATAAGATGGATAAGCCTAGAAGTTCTATAAATAGAGAGGCCACCCCCCTCATTTAGCATAGAAGGAAGTAGTGAGAAATATTGTATGAGTAAGTGTGTAAAGGAAGCCATCATTTTGAAGGTGTGTTAAAGAAGCCATTAAGAGGTGTAATTGTGAAGTTTCTCCCATAGTTATTGTTGGAAGGCAAGTGAAGTCAGTAACACTTGAAGTACCTCATGGGTGAGATTGTAACAATTTCATGTTGATATTATAATTTACACTGATATTTCAGATTTATCATCATTCCTTCTTATCATAGTCTATGGTATTCTTGTGTTATGTTTGTTGTTGTGTTTCCAGATTACATCCACCAAACTAAAAGTTGTTGAAACTTGCAACCATGCGTGTGATTTGGCATTGATCATGGCTCCTAACAACATTAGAAATTTGTCTTAAAGTCGACTTTCCATTTTAGAAACCAAGGTACAAAAAAATATTAAGAGACACACCCCTCAAGATGACTTGCATTATCCTTTAGGGGACCTTGGTACTGATTCTTGGTGCTTTCGATCTCTATCTCATACCCTGTAGTGGGAAGAACTGGTTGTGGCTTCTCCATTGGCTTTAATGAGCCCATGTACTGAATTGTGAAATCCCTGATCCTTTTGATCTTCTCATTCTTTTGATAATATTACCCATAAACATGGCTATCCCGTGAAATATTATTCTTAATGTAGATGCTCGTAGGCTAAATTATGCTTTGGATAACCTCTACAAGAAACTTTGTTTCCAATTTGTTGGATACCGCCATTGAGCTTAGGTTTCTATGGATTTTCTCACTCCCTGTTTCATCCTATTTTTCCAACAAAAGTGTTTCCAGTTCTAGACATGTGGGCTAATGTGGATCACTGCAGTCAAATGAATCACCTTCACCATTTTCATTGAATTCTCCCTTGATGCCTTGGTAACCAATAGTGCTAGAAAACACTTCTTCACCTAACCTTTCATTTTTTTTCTCTTCCTTACTTTTATTCCCTGTTCTGACATGGAACTCCTTCTCTTGAATAATTTTAACGTAAATTCGATTTCTCAAATTCAAATTGGAGCAATCTTCAACTGATACAAATTTTTCACTTTTTCCTGTAATTTCACAAATAGGGACGGAAGCCTGTATATTTTATTAATGTGAAAATCAATCAACCATTACAATGGAGTGCTGCAATATTTATACATACTAGATAGCAATATACAAACAAATAAATGGGTTACAAAGGTACAACCAAAATCACAACAACATCCAAAATACATTCGAGAAGTAAAAATGATTAAATACAAACAAATAATAATTGTTACAACTACATAACAATATAACCTACACAATAATATGAAAAATATTGTTATAAAACTATATAAAAATATATCAACTAAATACCTTATTAAATAATTAAATATTTTAAGGTAATATGATGCATAAATTAACCTAACATTCCTCCCCTTAATTTTGCATTGCCTCAAGGGATGAGGAGAGGAAATCTATAAACAACTCAAACTTGTCATGTGCAAGTGACTTCATGAAAATATCTACTTTTTGTTGAGCTGTTGGACAAAATTGAAGCTTTATATTGTGCTTCAACACATGTTCACGTATGAAATGAACCTGTACTTTAATATGTTGTTTATTTCATGAAACATTGGATTGAGAACAAATTTGAGAACACCTTCATTTTCAACATACATGGTGGTCGGTTTGTCTTGTGGTATCCCAAGTCCTGCGAGTATGCGACATAGCCATATCGCTTCACAGATAGCTTCTACTGTAGAACGATACTCAGATTTTGTGGAAAAATGAGAAACAAAGTGTTGTTTCTTTCTTCCCCATGATATTGGTTCAAAATCCATAAAGAACACAAATCCTGAAGTGGGTTTTTTTTTCATTAATGTTTCCTGCATAATCTAAATCTAAATATCCTTACAAGAATAATTTTTCGATCTTTTTGTATTCTAGACCAAGATCCTATGATCCTTTGAGATATTGTAAGATGTGCCTTCTTGCTTTCCAATGACACATTTTGTGTTCCTACATGAACCTGGATAGATATGTTGGTGTTTGTGACATGCCTAGTCATTGTCCAAATCAGCTGGTGAGTCATCTCGCCTTACGAGAGTCATAGGTCTTAGAAAGTCAAATGACAAGTGTCAGATTATGTCATAGAATCTGTCATTGTCATTTGCGTCAGTACATCCTAGGAGTTACATTCCTTATTTGGAATTGTAACTCCTCATTTAGTGGCATCATATGCATCAGTCACGTCATATGCATCAGTGGTGTCATTGATATTCTTTCCTTGTTTAGGCATGGGGGTTACATAGCACCCTTATTTGTACTTCCTTTTTTTTTATCTATGAGGATGAGTAGACCTGTTTTCTTACTTGCATTTTCTTTCCATTGATTACAATCTTTCTTATTACGTTGGAGCTCGATGTTACCATCAGTGTGCAACTTTGTTATGGTGCATTGTTTTCTACATTGGTTCTCGTTTTTCCCTCTTTCATGGTATTAGAGCTGGTTTCGTTAAAACGTGCACTCTTCATTTATCAGTTGCTTATTACTTATGGTTTCTTCTCATTTCATTGTGTAAGTCTTTTCGATTATTACTTTGGAATCATGCTAATCTGCTTAATAGTTTGCTCTTGGATTTTTTTTTGGGGTTTTGTGCATGTGTGTAGGCTTGCTCTTCCTGTGGTGTTGTTTGTGGTTTGCACAATCGTGGTGCTATTCGTGCTTTGGCTCATGTTGAATGCTCATGGTCATGCATTTCCTTTTGACTTGGAGTCTCATTTTTTTCTCCTTCTTTCTGCACATTTTTGTTGTGGACGTGGTGGTTTCTCTCCATCATGGACCGGATTCATTCCTGTCAGCTCTCCTCTTTTGCTTGGACTCGGGCATGATTGCAGTCTAAATGTGGTTGTTTTGAATTGTTCAAACTCATTTTTTTTCCTGAGTCCCTCGTTTGCATCAAACCTGCACTATTTTTGATACTTGGGTTCCTCTTTTGCGTGGTAATCTACCCTGATCTCTATGCATTGTGGCTTGACCTGCATCCTGTAATCTTGGCTCGTGGTAATCTAAAATGACTAACACTTGGCCCGGGCCTGGGTTCCTCCCTAGCACGACTTGCATCTTATGGCGGTTGTAGTCTAAATGTGGCGGTTATAGTCTAAACAGTTACAGTCTACACATTGATTACTCGGCATTAGACCCCTCTCTGACAACTCAGTCACATTCCAAGGGCTCCCCTTCGTGAATGCTACTCCACGTGGCTTCAACCTATATCTACCATCTATGTTTCGGCCAATAGCACCTTACGACATTGTGTTCCTCAGACCACTCCATATGCCAACTTAATTGTTCCTTGGGTGTTTCAACCCCTTGCAACTCGTGTACTCTTTTGGTCTTCAAAGGATCAGTCAACGTGGGGTCCTTAAAATTGATTATTTGTAAAATCAATCACCTTTTTAAATATTTTAAGGTGTATAACTTTAATTAGCATTGTGATACTTTTTGGATAGTTTTTTTCTTGTTTTAATTTCCTTCCTTCGGGTGACGAAGACGGAGGATGAGGTACGAGGTTGACAGGAGGCTAATCCCCCCTCACAATTAAAACAAACCCTATCTAAAATTTGATGCCATTTCTAATGAGCATGCATACAACACCCTTTGCATGCGTTTAGGGAACTTTTTAAATCTATTTGCAGGCTTATTAGCATTTTTCCATCAGTTATGGGAATTGGTTTTTGCTATAACCTTTGACTCGTTTCTCGGTTTTGAGAAATTCTTTAGTCAAAGTTGCATGTTTTTCCACACTGTAGTTGATGGGATTATTAGTTTTGTAAATGCAGTATTTTTATAAAGTGCCACATCTGGGGGGTGTCTTTGTAATGCTTAATTCAGCTCTTTTTTTCTTGAGCTTTGATCTATCGCTTTTATTTCTTATGGACTTGTGAGTGAGTCTGCCATAGTCATATAGAAAAGGGATTCTTTCATGCAACGTGAGATGTTCTTTCTCACAAATCCATCTCTTCCCCTTCTCTTTTTGTCTCATTCTTGTGCTTTCTTATGGTGTCGATCTCCTGCGCCCAACAAACCTTGATTGTTGTCTCCACTATTGCACATTATTACGTTGACTGCAAGGGGAGCGATAGACTGGTTCTTAGCACACAGTCACAATTGATTGTAATCAACGTACTAAACTATAAAGTGCCAACTTGGGGGGGTGTGAAATTTTTCTGATGTGGTTGTTTCTTTTCTCTCTCCTTCCTTCTACATCCTTTGGTTCTATCTCTTCATTATGGATATCTCTAAAGCACTAATGCTCACACCTTTTAACTTCTTTCAATGGAAATCTAAATTTATATTGGTTTTGCAAAGTAAAGGGTTATACCGTGTCGCCATGGGGTTACAGACCAAACCTAATGATGAACCCAAAAAATCTAAGTGGTTCAACCATTTTGATGAAGCCTTAGGTCTTCTCTATATGTCCGTCTCTCCCGAGTTTCTCTTCCACATCAAAACTTCCTCAACACCTGATAAAGCGTGAAAAACACTCGACGATATGTTTGGGAAGCAAGATGACATGAGAGCGCATGAGTTGGAGAATGAACTACTAGGGTTAAATCCTAGTGACTTTGAAAAATTGTAGGCCTTCTTCTCAAAGTTTGTCCACACTAGACTGATTCTAAAGGAATGTAAAGTGGAAAAGAAAGACTCTCAATTGATCTTGTTGATTCTTTCTAAACTAGGTCTTGAATACTTTGTCTTCATTTCAAATTTCCATGCCATGAAATCCACCTTGGGTAGTGCTTGGAAAATGCCCTCCTTTGACAGTTTTTCCTCCCAACTCATTCGAGAATAGGAAAAACTCATTCAAATGGGGACTCTAAAATCCAAGTCACATGCCCTTGTGGCGAATAAGGGCAAGAAAAATGAAAATAAGAAAGAAACAAAGGACCAACCTAAGAAAGAAACCAAGACAAACCAACCCCCACCAAATCCCAACAATAACACTTCGAATTTTGAGCCTAAAGCGAAGAAGGAAAAGTTTAAATGCTCCTATTCTAAGAAATCTGGCCATGATGAGCATCATTATTTTTGGAAACAAATTTATGAATTAACTGAATTATTTGAGAAAAATAAAATAAGTGTTCCTGAATCCGTTAAACAAAATGCTCAAAAGGGCGAGTCTTCTAATGCAAAGGAGTATATAAATGAAAAGAAGAAAGGTAAGGCCCTCGTGGCTAGATCAGCTCCATCATCAACTTGGATTATTGATTCTAGTGCCTCGCACCACATGACTTCTTCAGATATTGAATTCTCTAGCATTGAACCATGTGGCATGTCCCAAATCACGTTGCGTGATGACACTCATGTGTCAATTTCCGGTAGTGGATCGGTAGAGATAGAAGGTGGAACATTTAATCAAGTGTTGAGTTTTCCCAATCTCTCTACAAATCTCCTATCGGTTTACCAAATCACCCACCTTGGTGAAGGAATGCGAGTCGAATTAACTTTAATTATTTGTGAGATTAACTTTAATTACACTATGGCTAAGGGAAAGGCGGATCACCGTTCATGGTTGTATACCTTTTCCCACTTCTCTTCTGATTTGATGCCCAATGCCTTGCTCACTCATGAAAATGAGGTTAGCAAGCTATGGCATGAGTGTTTTGGGCATCTTAATTATCATTACATTGAACAATTGAGCCAAAATGAAATGGTCAATGGGTTACCCCAAGTTAAGTTTTCTGAATGTCTTTGTGAGGGATGTACCCTCAGAAAGCACCCTAAAAAAAATGATAAGGGAAAATCCTGGAGAGCTACTCGTCCCTTGGATCTTGTTCATAGTGATGTTTCTAGCCCCTTTCCATCTCTTTCTTTCACTAGAGATCTATATATACTAACCTTCATTGATGACTTTTCACGTTATACTTGGGTATATTTTCTTAAGCTTAAGTCTGAAGTCTTTTAACTTTTTCAAAAATTTAAGGCTCTTGCTGAGAAACAAGCGGAATGGTCTATCAAGGTTCTTCAAACCAAAAATTGAGGTGAGTATGTGAGAAATAGGTTTGAGGATTTTTTCACTTCTAATGGGATTGCTTTCTAGCGTACAATTTCTTACAGCCCTTCCCAAAATGGATTTGTAGAAAGAAAGAACCAAACTCTAAAAGAGATGGCCACTTGTATGGTTCACTCGAAGTCCCTTCCTTTGCATTATTGGTCTGAAGCATTGAATTGTGCTTGTTACATTCAGAATCATGTTCCACACAAGGCAATAAGAGTGATGACACCCTTTGAAGTCTGGTTTGGACACAAGCTTGATGTTGAGCACTTTCGAGTCATCGGATCCAAGGCTATGGCTTGGATTCCCAAGAAGATACACAAGGCATTGTATCCTCAATCCAAACCTTGTATCTTTGTCAGGTATCCTGATGGCGTGAAGGGATAGTGATTGTTGAACCCTACTACCCATGGGCTCTATATTGAGAGGAGTGTGAATTTTGATGAGTCATCCTTGACTTTGACTTCCACTGAGGTTCTTTTGCCCACTAATTTAGATTCTAACTCGTTAGATAATGATGTTGTTGAGCAAGTTCCTCCTCTCCCTACTCCTCCTGATCCTCAAACTTCAGAGTCTTCTGATTCTAATAGTAGTGATGATGAGGACTCTATCCCTTCTCACTCATGTGAAGAATATTCTAACTTTGAGCTTGAAACTTAAGGACCTCTTTGTGCTAGGAAAAATGTACAGAGTGCTGGAGATTTAATTGGAGATCCTTTAGATGAGAGACATATGTGCTCGAGTTTCATTGGACCCCACTCCTTCTTCACCTCTGCTTCTAATCCGTCGTATTTTCAGGAAGGTTCTGGGATTCCTGAATGGGATTTTTCTATGGATGAGGAGTATTCCTCACTCATAAATATTGACACTTGGAATTTTACCCCTCTTCTGAAAGGAATAAAATACATTCGATGTAGGCAGATATATCGAACAAAGTATAGAGCTAATAGAGAAGTTGACAGGTATAAAGCGTGACTTGAAGCTAAGGGTTTCTCCCAGGTAGCTGGGGTTTATTACTCGGAAACCTTTTCTCCAGTTGTGAAGATGACTTCCATTCCACTGACCCTTGCAATCACTTCCACTAACAGATGGGAAGTCCACTAGATGGACGTTAAGAGTTCCTTCTTCATGGGGACATAGAGGAAGAGATCTATATGGAAAAACCTTTGGGTTATGTCCATGATCCATCCCCTGTTTACAAGTTAAATAAGTCTCTTTATGTCCTTAAACAAGACCCTCGGGCTTGGTATGCCAAGATGGACTCATGTTTACTTTTCTTCAGGGTTCACTCAGTGTCACTCTGACCCAAATGTGTATATTCTGTGGCAAGATGACTCCATGCTTATTCTTGTTCTCTATGTTGATGACTTGTTGATCATGGGTATCTCTTCCTCTATCATTGATTCTGTAAAGTTCTCCATGTTTGACTTAGGATTGCTTCATTACTTTCTTGGAATCCATATTTCACAATTTGACTCAGGAATTATGATCTCGCGGCCTAAGTACTCTCTTGATTTGCTTGCTTGGTTTCACATGTCTAATTGTAAGTCCTCACCTACTCCTTTTCTTTCCAGGGTCAAGTTGATGTTTGATTTCTCTTCCCTCTTGGTTGACGGTACCCTTTATCGGTAGTTGGTGGGGAGCTTGATCTACCTTACTCACACTCCACCAAATATTTCGTATGCTATCGGGATCATGTCCAAATTTATGAAGGAGCCTCATGAGCTGCATTTAAAAGTAGAAAAGTGGATCCTTCACTATGTTCATGGCACTCACATAGATGGTATTCATTACTTTGGATGGACTGAGATTGACTTGGTTGGATTTACAGACTCAAATTGGGCTGGTGATCTAGATCATTAGAAGTCTACCTTAGGCTATAGTTTCACTCTTAGTTCAAGTCTTGTCAGTTGGTCCAACAAGAAGTAGAACACCATTAACATATCATTGACAGATGTAGAATACAGAGGAGTAGTTAACACTTCCACATAAGTTGTTTGGTTACATGGTATCTTGACTGAGTTTGGCATCCACTTTCGGTGGCCTACCATCATCTACTATGACTACATGAGCACTATCTTGATTTGTAAAAATATAGTTCAGCATCATTAGACAGAGCACATTGAGATTCACATGCACTTCATATGGGAGCTGATACATGAAAAAATCATCGACATACAGTTTGTCTAGACAGTTGCTCAGGTTGCAGACATATTCACCAAGCCCTTCACTGAAGTGAAGTTTCTTCACTTGTGGTCTCTTCTTGGGGTGAGGTCTGTTGCATCTGCCCATCTTCTTCAGGCTATATAGTCCTCCTTATCATCATCTTCTTCTTTCCAGAAAGATGTTGTTTGTATATGGGCACCTTATCAGGCCTTTAGTTTTCGGGCCCCATTGACACATCTTTCTTAGTTGTCTAGGGGAGTCTTCTTTTCTATTATTTCTTACCATGAACTCTTCCTTAGCTTCGATGAAGGGGGGTGTTGGTGTGTGTGGGTGTCATCGTCCACATCACCTAGTGAGTAATATCACCTTGCGAGATTCATAGGTATTAGTAATTCAAATGACAAGTGTCAGATTCTGTCATTAAATATTTCATTGTCATTTGTGTCAGTATGTCATAGGAGTTACAATCCTTATTTGGAATTTTCATTTCTCTTTTAGTGGCGTCATATGTGTCAGTCGTGTCATATTCTTCAATGGTGTCATTAATATTATTTGCTTGTTTAGGCATGGGTTACACAACACCCCTATTTGTACTTCCTTTTTTCGATCTATGAGGATGATCAGACCTATTTTCTTACTTTCATTTTCTTTCCATTGATTCGAATCTTGCTTATTACATTGATGCTTGACATTACCTTTGGAGTACAACTTTGTCATGGTGCATTGTTTTCAAAATCAATTCTCATTTTTCCCTCTTTCAGGATAGCTCACTGCAAAGCTGATATCTTGTCTTGTGTAGGTCAGGTAAATAAGAATCCCAATCAATTGTTGATAGAGAGTGGAATTTACCTTGGGAGATGGATCTGAATGAGATAAGTGTAATTTATTCTCCATAGGTGTAGAAATCGGTGTGTACTCCATTATCCTTAATTTCTTGAGCATCGTCTTGGTATATTTCATCTAAAAAACAAAAATACGATTCTCTTTCTGCCATACTTCGAATCCAAGACAATAGTGCATTAGCTTGAGATTTTTCATGTTGAACGATTGATTAATATGTTTCTTTGTTGCATCGATCATCCTCACTGAACTTCCAGTGATTACTAGATCATCAACATAGATAATGAGAATCACAATATCCCCCCTTTATTTTTGAGGTAAAGATTGGGATCGTATCGATTTCTAACAAATCCATGTTGTATGATATGCTCATCAATTTTGATGTAACATGCCTGTGGTCCCTGTTTAAGGCCATACAAAGATTTCTCGAGTCTGCATACCTTTTCTTTTTGACAAGGTACAACATATCCCTCATGTTGAATCATATAGAATTCTTCTTGTAAATATCTGTTCCAGAAGTAACTTTTTACGTCCATCTGATGGACTTTCCAACCAAACTATGTAGCTAGAGAAAATATCATCCTGATCAGCTTGATCTTAGTAGTGGGAGAAAATATCTTCTCATAGTCAATGCCTTATTTTTGTGAATACCCTTTTTCTACAATTCTTGCTTTATACTTTTCCATTGTCCCATCTACTTTGTACTTCGTTTTGAATATCCATCTGCATCCAATGGGTTTCTTCCCTGGTGGAAGATCGACAAGATGCCAAGTGTTGTTTTTCATTACTTATTGATATTCAGAGTCCATGGCATCTTTCCAATCTTTTTACTATAGGGCTTCATGGACTGTAGAGGGCTCATTAGACTCAATAACTGTACTCATCAAAGAAAATTTTACTTCTTCTCTTTCTTTACTGTGAATTCATGGTTCAGGGGTGAATGTATCCGATGGAGCATCTATTCTTGCATCTCATAATGTGATAGTACACCACTTAAGCATATCCTGAACTGTTCCCATGGGTCATGGTTCTATAGGATCAACACCATCATCCTCATCATCACTTTCATCATCTATGGGAACATCAACTTCTTTTTTTACAACTGGTGAAGAATCTACATAAGGTGAGTTTGGAGGAGGATACTCTGCTTCCTTCTTCTAAAAAAAATCAACATATCTAATGGTGTATAATTTTCAGGTCTTTAGATCCATCAATATGTACCCAAGAGTCTCTTCACTGTACCCAATGAAGATGATCTTATGTGGCTTCACGTCTAATTTATTTATGTTCTGCTTGGGTATGTGCATAATTTATTTACACCCAAATAATCTAAGGTGTGCAATAGATGGTTTCCACTTTAACCATACTTCTTGTGGTGTTACTCTGTCAAGAGCAATTGTGCGCACTCTATTCCAAAAATACACTACTTTCTTTGTTGATTCTACCTAGAATGTTTTTAAAAGTCTAGATTCATCGATCATGCATCACACCATTTCCATGATAGTATGATTTCTTCTCTCAACAACACCATTCTGCTGTAATGTGTGTGGAGGAGGAATTCGTCGACGAATCCCGTGAGCTTATAGGTAGTCTTTCAACTCATTACTGGTGAATTCCCCCCCCCCCCATCGATCTAAGCAGAGAATAATGATGTGATGATCAGTTTCTTTCTAAACAACTACTTTGAACTTCTTGAAGGTTTCAAAGCTTCACTTTTCTTGCGAAGATAAAAAATCCACATTTTTCTCGAATAATCATCAACACAAAGCATGAAGTACTGAAATCCAGAATGATTTTGTTGCATTTGACATCAAAGATTTGTATGAAAAAGATAAATCTTACCATGAGATTCATATGTACTCTTCTGGAGTGAAGCTTTGTGTTGTTTGCCTACTAGGTAGTGAGGACACTTGTCTATATCCTTCTAAAGAGATGGTAGCCCATGTACCATTTTGCGTCAGTGTAATATATCGAGATACTTAAAACTAACATGACCAAGTCTCTGATGCCACAACTATATTGAGGTAGATTTATTAGCCACAACTACCCGATCATCTCTATGGACAAAATCAAGCTAGAACATGCATCCCACATTGGAAACTTTTGTAAATATTTTTGAGCCTCGTGATTTATCTTGAATTAAACACATTTTCTTACCGGAATGAGTATCAAAGTCAATTTTTAGGATGTGATATAGGAGCTGATTGACTGAAAGTATATTCTTTGTGAACCCAGGGACATATAATACATCTAATAGTCTACAGTTGCGTAAATGAAGGGGTAGAGAAATGTTCCCAATCCCTTAAACTGTATATGAAGAATAATCTCCCAACGAAACATGTTATTTCAAAGGTGTGTCCATCATTGAATTAAACCAGTCTTTGTGGCTGGTCATGTGTCGAGTGGCTCCCAAATCAACATACCATACATCACTAGATGACGTGGATGGTTCACTTGATCAAAGAGTATACAAGAAGTATTCATTATCTAAATGTTATTCTTGTTCAACAATATTTCCTTGCTGATGGTGTCTCCTTCTCTAGTTCCCCTTTTTCTACCCTTGGTTGTAGTTTGAATGTCACTTGTGAGATTGTTGTTGTGGAGTTCTAGAGTTTCTTGATGAACCTTTCTTGTAAGTATTATACCAACAATATTTTAAGTCATGTCCTCTTTTACAAATTAGACATTTTTTCTTCTATTGTTTTTCCTCATGATATTGATTGTGATGTTGGGAATTTTGATAGGAATTAGATTTTCCTTTACCTTTTCCTTTCCATTTTTGATGTGAAGAAAGTGCCTACTCCTCTTCATCATCCTTATTATGCATGGCTGCCTCTTGGTGCAGTAGGTTTACTAGCTTATCAAAACTAACTGTTGTATATGACAAGTTTAGTGTTGTTACAAAAATGTGGTAAGAAGAAGGGAGTGCTCTCAAAACAATGGGAATGAGAGCATCATCTATGACCAATTCTCCTTGGGCTAGAAGTGAAGCCCTCAAATCTACAAATCTTCTCAAGAAAGCTTCGATTTTATCATTCTGCTTGAACTTCAGTGTATGTAACTGACTCTGCAAATTTAGTATGACATTCTTATTTTTGGCCTCATATAGTATGCACAATTTATCCCACGCTTCTTTGGTTGTTTTGGCATCTTGAATGTGGGGTTTCACATTGTCAGAAACTCCAAACAAGATGATGAGTTTGGCCTTCTGATCTGATTTATCAAACTGTTGTTGTTGTGTTGTATCAATAATTGATCTGGTCAGAGTACCATTAACAACAGTAAATATCTCTTCAAACTCAAGTTATGTCTTGATTTTAGTCTTCCATGCAACATAGTTGTTTCCTCTGAGTAGTTGTGAATATAGAAGAAAAAAATTGTGGGCATTGGTGCCACTTTTTAGAAATCACTGACATGGTTTGGCTCTTATCACTCTAGGTATAAGGTCTCCTAATCTATATACCATCAGTCCAATTTACCAAAACTTTCTATATACGTGCTCTTTCGATGTATCTGGCGGTATGTGGAAGAAGCTCGCCCTTTCTATATACACGACGGTATGTGAAAGAGGTGTTAACGTACATGAAAGAATTTGATACTTGGTACCAATACAGTAGTGAAAGGGGTCTGTGTAATTAGTGACACCGGCTAAAAGAAATATCCTCATACGCGTGCGTAACTTTGCTATATACTTGGATAATTTTTCAGTCCATATTTATGTCATGCAATCATTCACAGATGGATGGGATGGCTCATAGTGTGTGTACTCTGACCTTATTACTCCCTATTGATTTAAAGGGTCGATTCCCAGATGACATTGTTTCAGCTATATTAGGTGTTAAGTTCAGTAGTAGTCATGACGGCTTTACCTGTAAGCACTTCCCAGAGGCACCGTATATACCGAACGCTGCAAATGAGATCTAGGATCTCGTGAGTGTTTTACAACCAAATTTTACTATTTTTTATTACAATTATCTACCAGTTTTTCAGAAATTACAATATTTTCGGTTAACTATGGCAACCTACAAATTAGTACAATATACTAAAGCATCCAATTACATTAAAAAATCTGAAAAAATTGAATGACAGGAAAAAAATCTTGTTTTGCAGGCACTGGTGGCCTCTCGAGCCTAATAGGACTTCTTGAGCAAAAAACCATAAAAAACTAGCTCAAAATGAAGCTGTTAGGTAGCCCTCCTTTGGCAAAAATTGCTTAAAATGCAAAATATACAAAGTGGAGGAAAACCGTTGTTCCCTAAAATAGGGGTTTTCTCGCTAAATTTAGTTATTTGTAACTAAAATTTGAATTTTCTGCTAAAGTTAGAGGTTCCAATAAATTTCGCGCTAAATTTGGTAGTGGGTGAGGGAGGGGGCTTTGACCCCTTGACCTCTCTTGATGGGAAGTTTCTTACAAAATTTTTGCTAGCCACTTGGGTGGCTAAGCTAAATAAATATGTATAAAGAGAAAATTCTAATTAAACAAATCAAAACTATAAAATCATACCTCTTTAAAAAAAATGGTTTGGGAAAGGTAGTTTTGAGAAAAAAATCCAGCAAAGGGAAAAAATGAAAGGTGGTTTTGGCGAGAATGAATGTTGTTTTTAGTGTGTATGGCACCATAGATCAATTTTATTCCTTCCTTTGAGTTTGTAATCTCTTCCTTGGTGTATTCAATCCTCCTCAACCTTAAATGAAATGAATAAAGGTGGTTTTGATGAATTTAATGGAGGTTTTGAGGAATTTGATGATGGTATTGCATGGGATGGGGCTGGGAAGTTGCAGAGGAAACTCTGGCTCTCTTTTTCTTGCACAAGCTTTTCCAATGCTCCTCAAACTCTCCTGTAATCCTCCAATATCCTTCAACCTACTCTGATACCAAATGTAATTTCACAAATAGGGACGGAAGCCTGTATATTTTATTAATGTGAAATAATCAACCATTACAATGGAGTGTTGCAGTATTTATACATATTGGACAACAATATACAAACAAATAAATGGGTTGCACAGGTATAACCAAAATCACAACAAATTCCAAAATACATCTGAGAAGAAACAATAATTAAATATAAAGAAATAATAATTGTTACAACTACGTAAAAATATAACCTATGTAATAATATGACAAATATTGTTATAAAACTATATAACTATATATCAACTAATTACCTTATTAAATAATTAAATATTTTAAGGTAATATGATGCATAAATTAACCTAACATTTTCTAGGATTGGTAGAGGAAGATTTGTAGGAAAGATATTTCTACTTTACTTCATGCATGGGTAGCAATGTTTGATGTTCAAGTGACTTGATTTGGTCATTTGGGGAAACCAAATGAATCTCCAAAGCATTCCTCTTACTCTACTAACATGTTGGCTCTAAAACAATTGTATGATTTTGCTGGAAAACTTCTTTTTTAGGCTATTAGATAGGAATATCTCTATCTCTAATCGCATATCATATCTCCCTTTCTAATAATTTATTAGGATATATCAGTTTGGTGATGGCTAAGTAAAAGGTAGGGACGACATATTAAATACCACAAATCTTGGGAAGGTTGGCATATGTCCTAGAGGAATTGGGTATTGCACTGGGTGGAGATGGGAGGGGATTTTGAAAAACTTGGGGAATAATTTGGGTATCGAAAACTTGTGAGAATTCAAATGAAGAATGAGGAAATGGAGGGTTTTCCTTATTTTGGAAAGGAATAATGAATTTATCAATTTTTTTATTTTGGCAAGGAATGATAGATTTTTCTTTATTTTTACATAGGGAGGGAATAATTTGAGGTGGTTAAGGAGAGATTACAACATCATGTATGGAATTTCTCTTGCCATCCTGAATCAAAATATTCTCATCTCGTGATGAAATGTAAAATTCCTGAGGAAGAATTCTCCCCCCTAGTGATTGGATCAATATAGCCAAGTCAACATCAAAGGAACTGAATTAATATAAGAATTCCAAACCTTGGGAGGGTCTGTATTCTTTAGGAATTATGTTCTAAGTCCTTATGAATTTGAGGAGAAAATTAGGAACTAATTTTGTTGGAGCCCGCTATATTCTACTGAGGGGTTCCATGAGGCAAATGGAATTTGTATCTTACTTTAAATAGTTTTACAACTGTTCTCCCAGCTGATTCCAAATGGAGATGGATTGTGGTCCTAAACTACCATACCAATATTTTGTTTTTCCTTTGAGATATGTGACTAGAAGTTTAAGGAATTTTTTTCCTTTGTGTTGGTATGGATAGAATAATTATTGGCACCATCTTGAATGTGATCAATCGAGGATCAATCTCCATTTTTGTGAAAGAGGGGAAGATTCTTCATAGCCACTTTAGGGATGAAATCCAATTGCTGCAAGTGAAGAGGAATGGAACTGAAATGAGGGAATGGAAAATATCCTTAGAGATCCATGAATGAAGTGAAAATATTAAAACAAATTCTACAGCTAGATATGGGATGTTACTGAATCAGTGGGGTCATCAGATATGCTTGAATGTTTCCTCCGAAGGTTGGTATCTTCACCAAGAGCATATCAGTTTGATGAAGTGAAGTTAATACCTACGTACACACCTTGAAGCCCAAAAGTGGTGCTGGGTGGGATTGAACTAACCTCTGAAATTCAGAACTAGGTTCTGCTAGAAAAACCTCCGACTGAAAGTTACGAACCATGAAATCTGAAGTAGGAACATGATAAAATCTGAAATTACAGCATTCACTAGAATTCCAAAATGAGGAACCTCCAAAAATTGTGAACTTACAAAACCCAAAATTTCTGAAAATCTGAAAGTTTGAAATTTGAAAACTTCTAAAATTCCCAAAGTCTGAAATTTCGAAGTCTGAAATCCTGAAATGCAATTTTGTTTGAAATTTTAAAAATGAGTTTTAAGGTTGGTTTTGGATACCCATTTCCCCGAACTATTGAATAGTAAATTTTGGGCTTGTTTTACATGTGAAAAACCTCTGAAAAATTATTTCAGACATTGACCCTACAACTCAAACCTCCAAAATTTGAAATATATAATTTTCAAACTCTGAAATAAAAGGGAAAGTCCAAAAATGTCTTTTTATGGACTTGGTGTTCATGGTAACAAGGTCATGCAGTGGAAAAATTATGAAAAATATTAATTTTAGCTCTATGTGGTCCCACCAAGCGTGCAAAAACTATAATGGAAAAATTACAACACCCCCCGAATGTCCTTACTTTGAGTTGGGCATTCGATTTGATTTCCAAACATTGAGTTATCATGAAGTGTGGTAACTTGAAAATTAGATAACTCTCCAAAGAAGGATGGTTCCTTCACCAAAAATTTCTTGCCACAATCTACTAACCCTAAAATAATGCTTCCAAGGGGACATGGAAAGAAGGATTGCATGGAATAAACCTACAATACGAGTGGTGATACACAAAGAAAGGAGTGTTGGAAATTTTTCCCTCCATGAACCCCTCTTCTTCTTCTTATGTGGTACTTGTAGGGATTCAAACATTCTCCCTCAAGATCTATAATGGCTTATTGTCTTCTTCCTATTAAGAATGTACTGTGCAAAATATGAGAGCAATATAATTATGTTTTCTGATAATCTTATCTATTCCTAGATGATTCTCATTATTCTTCATTGCTCTCATTTTTATCTAGGAATGTTGAATATATTTAATAGTTATTGGAGGTTTTAGGTGATGTTGTGTTTATTTTAAAGGCTGTTTTGAATGTGGTTGTGACCTGTGATGTAAGGCCATGCTTCTCACACCCATTTTCCTCTATCTTCATGCATTGGGAAACTGTCTAACACTCCTTTCTTGGTGTATCAATACTCTTATTTTAGGTTTATTTCATGCAATCCTTTCTTCCCGATTCCCTTGTAAGAATTATTTTAGGGTTAGCTAGCAGTTTTACCTACATTACGAGTACTTTTTGGCAGGTAAGTGTAGGAGCAAGAACCAGCCTTCTCCAGAGAGTTATATTATTCACAAGGTCCCACACTTTATGGTAACTCAATGTTTGGAAATCACCGAATTCCCCACTCAAACTCGGGCCATTCGGGGGGTGCTTTGATTTTTCCATAACATACACATGTTTGTAAAACTCTTATTATATAATTGTTACATATTGTGTTAAGTAATAGTTTGTATTGTCTATATTATTATATACATTAGAACATGGTATATTTACATTAATGATACTAATTTTAATATAAGACGAAATTAAATTCTTTCATTTTAAACATGGCTTGTATTTATTTTTCCATTCCATTTGATACCATTCATGTCTTTCTTTGTAGGAATATTTTTTCTTTCTAATGATAAAATGGGATCTCATTTTCATGATTTTTTATCGTGTTTCCTTCTTTCCAATGATCAAATACTGTGAGGATAAGTTCTAGAGATATTGTAATTGAATGATAATTGAAATAAAAATATGTTGGATGTAGCATTATTAAAATTTATTAATACATCAAATTCTATTGAAAAACAAAACATGAAAATGGTAATGATGTCTTTGTGTAGTATTATTCCTTGTCCTAATATATTAAATTGTGTCGGTATTAGATTTACGTCTTTGTTGTAACATTGTATTTTGTATTTGTTGATGACTTGTCACAATCAAATATAATTAATAGAAATGTTAATAAAATTAAATTTAATAAACAATTAAAATTTTAAATCAATTAATATATTATATATATATATATATTAGTTAGAATTTATAAAAATAGAATACTAATATAAAAATTATATTTAATTTAATAAAAAATTAGTGAAACCTATAATAGCATGAATAAAGAATTATTATTAAATGTCAAAACTAGTCACGTGACAAGCTCTTATATTTTTAATAAAGTTTTATGTCTTTTAAATCTTTCGAATTCTTAAATGATATATAGTATTCATTCAGACGAACTAAAATGTTTAAAGAGGTTATGTCCTTCTAGAAGACTACTATGTTAATTAATTATTGCATACATTTTTACATTGGTACATATGGACATAAAGCATTTGGTTTTTAATATTAGTGAATAAATAGTTATAAGTATATGATTACCTTTTTTTTTATCTTGGATAGCCATCTTCTACCTAAAATCCTTCAATTTTGATGCCATCTTAGATCAACTCCACTTCCCTAATCATGTCATGTTTATTTTTAGAACCCACAGAAATCTTATAACCTGACATATCTCTATTCATGACATATCAAATATAGTAAACTACACTCCAAAGCAAATAGACAAAACTCCAAAGAAAGTAGACTATACTCCAAAGCAAGCTCACTAAAGCAATTATGTCCTTCTATAAGACATTTATCTTTATTAATTTTTACATACATTTTTTTATTGTTACATATGGACGTAAATAAATTTGACTTTAATATCAATTATAAGTGAATAAATATTTATAATGATATGTTTATTTTTGTGTTTTAGCTGATAGAGCCATCTCCTGCCTATAAGCTTTCAATTTTTATGTCATCCTAGCTCGGATCCACTTACTCGATCATCTCATGTTGATTTTTAGAGCCCAAAAACATTTTAATAACCTGAAATATCTCTATTCATGACATATAAACTCTGGTAGACTACACTATGAAGAAATTAGACCATACTCTGAAGAAAGTAGACTATACTCTGAAGGAAGCTGACTAAAGTAGTTATGTCGTATAATACAATTATGTTGATTACTTATTACATACATTTTTTCATTTTTATATATGGACATAAATCAATTGGGCTTTAATATAAATTAGAAGTGAATAAATATTTATAAGGATAAGTTTATTTTTGTGTTTTAGCTTGGATAGCCATCTCCTACCTAAAAGCCTTCAAATTTTATGCAATCCTAGCCCAACTTCACTTTCCTGATCATGTCATGTTGATTTTTATAACCCATGGATATCCTAATAACCTTAAATTTCTTTGTTCATGACATATCAACTATGGTATACTATACTCCAAATAAATTATACAAGACTCTGAAGCAATTAGACTATACTTTAAACCTAGTATTCTATACTTACAAACAAGTAGACTATACTTTAAAGCAAGATGACTATACTCTGAAGCATGCTAACTATAATCCAAAGAAATTTTTCTTTTATCCTTCCATGATCTTAGTGATCCGAAGATTCTAATAACCATTCAAGATACCCTTTTCCCCCATTATGAAAAACTTTGGCTCACAAACATTAGCTGATTTTATGAATACCCACAGTCTTGTCTAAGGTATTGAAGACAAAACATGATAACTCTTCTACTATACTTGTGTTCCATGTTCATTACCAATAATAGGGTCTGCATCATTACAAAATTCATTTGTCCAAAACCTTTTTTCTCATCTTATATGAACTTATTCACTCCATGCATGCTAACTCTACTCTACCTTCCTAATCTCATTATTTATATGGATATATTTTTCTCATTCCTCCTTCCATGATCTACATTATTAAAAAATACATTTGTCCAAAACCTTATTGCTCATCTTATATGAACTTCTTCACTCCATGCATGTTAACTCTACTCTACCTTCCTAATCTCCTTATTTATATGGATTTATTTTATCCTTCCATGATCTTAGTGATCTAAAGATTCTAATAACCATTCAAGATACCCTTTTCCCTCATCATGAAAAAGTTTGTCTCATGAACATTAGATGATTCAATGAATACCTATAGTCTTGTCTTTATATGTTGAAGTGAAAACATGATAAATCTTGTACTATTCTTGTTCTCCATGCTCATTACCAATAATAGGGTCTGCATCATTATAAAATTCATTTGTCCAAAACATTTTTTCTCATCTTATATGAACTTCTTCACTCCATGCATGCTAACTCTACTATACCTTCCTAATATCCTTCTTTATATGGATATATTCATCTCAATTTTGAACCCATGGACATCTTAATAACCTGTCATATCTTTGTTCATGACATATCAACTATAGTATACTACACTCCAGAGAAAGTATACAAGACTCTAAAGTAAACAAAGTATACTCTAAGCCTAGTAGACTATAGTTTGAATTAAGATGCCTAAACACTAAAGCATGTTGAATATAATCAAAAGAAGTTTTTATTTTATCCTTCCATGATATTAGTGAACTTAAGATTCCAATAACCATTCAAGATGCCCTTTTCCCTCATCATGCAAAACTTTGGCTCACGAAAATTAGTTGATTTTATGAATATCCATAGTCTTCTCTTTAGATGTTGAGTTCAAAACATGATAAATATTCTACTCTACTTGTGATCCATGTTCATTACCAATAATAGGGTTTGCATCATTACATAATTCATCTTTCCAAAACCTTTTTTACTCATCTTATATGAACTTATTCACTCCAGGCATGCGAACTCTACTCTACCTTCCTAATATCCTTCTTTATATGGATATATTCATCTCATTCCTCCTTGGATTTATCATGACCAAAAAAAATATCTATCTATATGATATCCTATATAACTTGACACTTATCCTATCTTCCTTGTTGAGATATTCTCTCAACTTACAAAAAAGAATATAAATAGGGTTTGCGAACTAATACATAGTTAGGAAAGATAAAACATGATCCTTCAATATCAATAATAACCTAATTAAACTCCTCCTACATATCTTAAGCATACAGAAAACTCACATATGTCATTATTATCATATAATGAGATTTTACATACAAATTCAATAATAAACATGATTTTCAACTGAAATATATCCAAACACCTAGTTGATAGATTCCTTGCATTGAGAAGGATTATTCAAATTTATTCATTTAATTTCAATCATCATGAGATTCTACTGTATCAAATTTTCCTAAGTTTATCACAAAAGTATTCTTCTTCGAAGTCTTCTTACACCTTATTCTAAAGAGAAATATCATTACACATGCCATAATCTATGTTGTATTTATTTTAAAGTATTCACCATCATATAAAATATGGCCATACCATAAATAAGGTGGAATGAAAAGAAAATAAAATACATCATGAAACCAAGTTAAAAAAAATTAAGCGCAAAATCTTAAAAAGATTTCAAAATTCAGATTTGGAAATACTATTGTTACTTTCTTAAACTTTCTAAAGAACTATCTATGCTAATTTTTGTATTTTAGTAGTAGATCGCATGACCTTTCTTATAAAGTGACACAACCTTTACCTTCTTACTTTTGAGTCCATTACACCACATCCTTTGTTTAAACTTGAGGATATGGTTTATGTGTGCCTCAATTTATCATACATCATTATTAACATCATCTTCATTATTTAGTTTTATCTATGAATAATCACTATAACTTATCATGGTATTTTGTCAATTATGGGTTGTAATCACATGTTGGGTTTGTAGTAGGTTCATTGGGAAATTTAATAATAAATCACCCCTTTAATTTGAAATCATCACATCAAATGGAGGAATTTCACTTGAGATGAAAAGAAAGATTAATTGACAAGTACTCACATGTCATGACTCAATTTATTAACTAATGTAGTTCATAATTTGATGAAACAATAACTAGAAACCCTTGCATTAAAGAATCCTTTATGCCTTCACTTAAAATTTCTCACAAAATACTCTTTCTTCATACTATATTCAGTTGTCTCATATCACATTGTTTGCTATCATTCTTGGTTCATTTATCCTTTGCTTCAGATTATAATAATGGGAAATAAAGTAATAAAAACCATAATTTGAATCAATTTTCTTGTAAGATTCAAAAATTGCAACACTATTTTAAAAATATTGATGGTTAGAATTTATAAAGAAATTCCAAGGCTGTAAGGAAGTAATAGTGGAATAATTCATCAAAAATTTCTAGGAAAAATCTTCGAGGGAAGGAGGCAGTAATATTTCTATTAGTAGTAAGATCATAAGTTAAATTTTAGGGATTTTTTGTGAAGGGATGATGATTACAGGAAGTTCTATTTACAAATAGCTAATTAAAATTTTTCATGAGTATGGAGACCTTGAACTAGAATCAGCCCTAAATAATGCAAAGCATGTCAGGAGTATTAGGATAGATACAATTCTTGAACCCTATGGGGATTTCACAGTTTTGATGGTGAAGTATTTCACTTGCAAAGATGAATACAATCTAATAGGAGGGTGAGTGCATGAAGTTGGGGGACCAAAAAGTGGACAAGAATCTGAAAAAAGCAAAATGCGTATGTGTTTTGTTAAAACATACATGCATTTTAATTTGTATGGCTTGGGAATCACCGAAGCATAACACATACACGTTATAACGTTAAATGTTTAAGTATAAGATTTCTTTAATTATTTCTTTAAATTATAATAAATAATAAAAGAAATCTTATACTTTAAATTTATTTTAGTAAATATAAGAAATTAGGGTCACTCTACACCATATGGAAGTGGTCTCGTAGCTCCAACAGTTATAATCGAGAAGATATGTTTTCAAAATCTAATCTAGTCAGTACTTACTCATTTTCAGGATTTCAGCAAACGACCTAAAACTTTCAGGGCATATATATTGTAGTCGGTCTTTGTTTTGGGAAAACATATAGTCATTTTTTAGGTTTTTTGACCTTCTAAAATGGATTTTGGCCGTACCAGTTCTTAAATTGGTACTAATTTTTAAATTTGGTCCATAATTCACCTTAGTGACCATGAATTAACTCTATGATGTTTGTCTACTTCTTACTAAAAAGAGATCCTCACTTTGTAGATAGAGGATTGTTCCCTGAATGGGATTTCGGTCCTATGGCCAAAATGAGGTGATTGTAATGTGCCTCCTCTTTAAGGTGTGATAACACTACTAGGTGGTGAATGAGTTGTTACAAATAGTACCAAATGAATTACATCAAGTGAACTCAAATGATTTCTCATTCTTAGAAACATGGTGCTTGATATAAATATCATCTCCTCACCTTTCCCAGCTCTAAAAACATCCTTTCATGGAATCAAATTCATGATTTTCATACATGATTTTGCTCATATTTCTCTTATGGAGACAAATGAAGCCTTAATACTTCACAAATAATGGTCCTTGATAACTCGGTGACATGACTAGCTCATTTTATCTTGTTCTGAACGGTGTTCAATTAACTACAAAATGGCCAAAAATATCTTTTTAGACCTTCAAAGGAAGTAGTCTCTCATAAAAACTAAATGATTCGATCGATCACCTTAAATAGTATTCCCTACACACTAAAACATGCTAAATGATCTTTTTAGGACTTTCCTATAGGTGAGGGTTTATGATTTAAGGTTTAGGGTTTAGGGCTCTGGGTTTAGGGTTTAGGGCTAAGGGTCTAGGACGTAAGGTTTATATTTTATGGTTTAAGGTTTAGTGTTTAAGGCTCATAGTTTAGATTTTAGGGTTTATGGTTTAGGGTTTAGAGTTTTGGGTTTATGGTTTAGGCTTGAGGGTTTAGGGTTTAGGGGTCAAGGTTGAGGGTTTAGGGTCTATGGCTTAAGGTTCAGGGTTTAGGGTTTAGGGATTAGGGTTGATGGTTTAGTGTTTAGGGTTGAGAGTTGAGGGTTTAGGGTCTAGGGTTCACGGTTTAGTTATTAGGGTTTAGGGTTAATGATTTAGGTTTTACGGTTTAGGATTTAGGAATTAGGGTTTAAGATTTAGGGTTGAGGATTTAGGGTTTACAGTTTAGGGTTTAGGATTTAGGTTTTAAGGTTTAAAGGTCAGGGTTAAGGGTTTAGGGTTCAGGGTTTAGGAATCAAGGTTGAGGGCTTAGGGTTGAGGGTTTATGCTTAAGGGTTCAACGTTTAGGGCTTAGGGTTTATTTTTGAGGGCTTAGGGTTGAGGGTTTATGCTTAAGGGTTCAACGTTTAGGGTTTTGGCTTAGGGATTATGGATTAGGGCCTAGGGTTCAAGGCCTATGTTTTAGGGTTTAGGGCTCAAGGTTTAGGGTTTAGGGGTCAGGGTTTAGGGTTTAGGGTTTATGGTTTAGGATTTAAGGCTTAGATTTTAGGGTTTACGGCTTAGGTTTTATGGTTTAGGGTTTAGGGTTTAGGGTTCAGGGTTTAAGGATTAGGGTTGAGGATTTAGGGTTTAGGGTTTAGGGTTTAGGAGTTAGGGTATACTATTTAAAGGTCAGGGTTCAAGGTTTATGGTTTAAGGCTTGAAGTTTAGGGTTTAGGTTTAAAGGTTAAGGGTTTAGGTCGTAGAGTTTAGGGTTTAGGGTTTAGTGTTTAGGATTTAGGGTTTAGGGTTTAGGGTTTAGGATTTAGTTCTTGGGGTTTAGAGTTTAGGGTTTAGGGGTCAGGGTTTAGGGTTTATAATTTAGTTTTTATGGTTTAGGGTTTAGGGACCTTAAGGATTTAACATTTAGGCCTTAAGCTGTAGGGTTTACGGTTTAGGTCTCAGGGCTCAGGGTTTAGGGTTTAGGAGTTAGGGTACATGGTTTAAGGTTTACGACTCAGGGTTCAGAGTTCAGAGTTACGGGTTTAAGGTTTAGGGGTTAGAGATCAGGGGAATATATTTACGGTTTAGGGCTCAAGATTTAAGGTTTAGGGTTTAGGGATCAAGGATTGGGGTGTAGGGTTCAAGGCTTAAGGTTTAGGGTTTATGGTATAGGGATTAGGGATTATGGTTCATGGTTCATGGTTTATGGCTTAAGGTTCAATGTTTAGAGTTATTGGTTTAAGGTTTTTGGGTTAGAGCTCAGGGCTCTCAATTTAGTATTTAGGGCTTAGGGTTCAGGGATTAGGGTCTAGGGTCAAGGATTTAGAGTTATGGGTTTAGGGTTTAGGTTTTAGGGTTTAGTATTTAGTGTTTAGGGTTTAGTATTTAGGGTTTAGGGTTTAGGATTTATGGTTTATAGTTTAGGGTTTAGGTATCATGGTTCAAAGTTAAGGGTTAATCGAATTTGTAGGCAGAACATTCAAAGAGAGTCATCAAAATTTGATGTTTTTCATCTGTTGATATTTTGAGGGAGGGAATTGTCATATTTCTAACTATCCAATCCTTTCAAATACCCCAATATTCCTCAATCCTTAGATGTACAAGGAGACACTGTTGCTTGGCTTCCATTTATAATGATAGAGATATTTGTAAATTCATGTTATGACCTCTAAATCTATATGAATTTCAAGTTGCTTGGAAATCACATCACACCCTTCACTAGGATTCATGACTACCCCTATATTTTTGTTTAGGGGATTTTGAAAGCATCCATGGGTTTATCATATAAGGAATTATCAATGAATGGAAGGTCACTAAGCCGTAGGCCAGGTAACTCCCATTTAGAACTAAACAAGAAATATTTACAAGGTGATTGATAACCCCTCAGTGCTCTTATCCATTCCCCTATTTCTATGCTTATTTTGAACACTTTAGGAAGTTCTATTAAATTCACTATCCATTCCAGTAGAACACTTAAACTTTATATTTCTTCAGAGGAGAGGAGACTACAGGAAATTCAATTATGATCCTATACCTCTGCATTGATATATTATCTATGTTTATTTTGTTTCCTTTAAGATTAATTTTTTTGCTGTGATGGTTATTTTTTCCACTTTCTAATGGGTCATCCTAGCTTGCATAATACCATACATGGAAATATGTGAAATGTGAAATTGTTTTCAGAGTGTGAATAAATTTACATTCAAGAGTTCAAGTATATGTGGGGAGAAACAAGTTTGGAAGATATGTGTAATATATGCATTACAAGGCACAAGGTAGATGTCATATCCATTTAGTTACTTGTCCCACCTCTCATAAACAAGGTACTTTTATAAGCAGACTCAATGATGGTTCTAGGCACGAGACTAGGAAATATTGATGAAATATGGTTTAGGGTTTAGGGTTTAGGGTTTAGGGCTCACGGTTCAGGGTTTAAGGTTTAGGGTTCATGGTTCAGGGTTTAAGGTTTAGGGTTCAGGGTTCAGGGTTTAGGGTTCAAGGTTTAGGGCTATGGTTTAGGATTTAGGTTTTAGGTTTAGTGTTTATGGTTAGGGTTTACAGATCGAGGTTAAGGATTTAGGGTTTAAGGTTTAGGGTTTAGGGTTGAGTATTTAGTGTTTGGGGATAAGGGTTTAGGGTTTAGGGTTCAAGTTTTAGGGTTTATGGTTCAAGGTTCAGGGTTTAGGGTTTAGGATTTAATGTTTAGGGATTAAGGTTTAGGGTTTATGGTTTAGGGCTCGGGGTTTAGGGTTTAGGGCTTAGGTTTTAGGGCTTAGGGATTAGGGTATTTTATCTAGGGTTTAGATTTTAGGGCTCAGGGATAAGGGTGTAGGGTTCAAGGCTTAGGGTTTAGGATTTAGTGTTTAAGGTTTAGGGTTTAGGGATCAGAGTTTAGGATTTAGGATTTAGTTTTTACGGTTCAGGGTTTAGGTTTTAGCATTTAGGGATCATGGTTCATGGTTTAGGGTTTAGGGCTTATGGCTTAGGGTTTAGGGCTTAAGGCTCATGGTTTAGGCCTCACAGGTAAGGGCTAAATGTTTAAGGTTTAGGGTTTAGGTTTTAGGGTATAGGGATCATGGTTAAAGGTTTAGGGTTTAGGGCTCAAGGTTTATAATTTATTGTTTAGGTTTATGGCCTATGGTTTAGGGTTTTGATTGTAGATTTTAAATGCTAAAAGATTTAGGCTGAATGCTGAAATCCTTAAAAATTACCTATGTACTGACCAGATTATACTTTAATAAACTATCACCTAAACCATGACTCATGGAGTTGTGAGACTAATTCTATAAGGCGCAGAGTGACCCTAATTTGTTATAGTTACATAAATAAATATAAATAATCATAAATGAAAAAATTATACTTATTATTTATGTAAATAGAAGCATGTCTAAAGCATAAATAATGTTTATACAACACAGAACACATACGCGTAATAATTCATACGCGTTATGTTTATACTACACAGAACGCGTGCATATTATAACGTGTATTAATTTTGCATTTTCTCTTCTCCCAAGCCATTCCTCAAGGCTTGGGATCTGGTTTGGATCCCCAACCCTGAGGCATGGACCTGCACAAACACAACAAATAATGTTTTTTACAAGAAAATGTAAAAATGCCACTTCCTCTATGAAAAATCAAATAAAACAATCGATCCATTTTTTAAAAAATTATACCACGACGTAGAGAAGAGTATCTTCTTTCTAAAAATAAATTTTCAAATTTTCTTAATAATATAAGGTTTTCTTATTATTTATTTTCGAACTATGCCTTTTTATAGTTTTTTTTAAAGTGTAAATATGTCTATCTTTCATGGTGTATCTTTTTTTTGGGTGATCGAAATTTAAAAAAATTATACTAGCCCAAACTAGGCATAATTCTATACATACTCAAAAAAAATTCTAATTTTCGATATTTTTTGAGGTAGTTAGGGGGGGGGCATGGTCAGAGATTCCCTATTTTTCAAAACATAAAATTTCTGTACTAGAAAAATCATAAATAAAAAAATATTCGCTAAAAAAATATTTTAAAAAATGGAGCCCAAACTAGATGCTCCTAGCTATCTTTCTACCAAAGGTTTTTCAAAAATACTAAATGGTGGGGACCACCAAAGTCACTCTATTATGTTTTTTAACAAAAACAGGAGCATTTGTTTGTATTTTAGTTGTTTGACCCACTTAAACTTATCCATTTTCAATAAAATTTAATATCTTAGAAACTAGACTCAAAATGCTACGATTCAGATTTCTACAACATATTCCAATTTTGAGTGTAGCTATTTAAAAAAACTCGTACAAGTTGACATTTTTTTTCAGAAAAATGCGTCCACTTAAAACCCCATTTTGGCTCCCCAACTTGGTACACTTACCCAGGAGGTGATACAATGAGGATTTTGTTTCATTTGAAATAGATTTTTGAAAAAGACAAGGCATTGAGTAAATTTACCTAATTTTTGTGTGACAACATCTAGCTTATGGATAAAATATGTAAGGAGAATAAAGGAGTAATCAAGCACCATGATCTCATTTACTGTATTTGTTAATATTCTATCATAAAGAAAAAGGGTAAAAAGGCATTAAAAAATTTGATGCATGAGATGGGTAAAGTTCCCGAAAAATAGAGATATAATCTCTATGAATGTTTTACACCTTAATAAAATCCATCCCTCACTCAAATTGGATGAGAAATTGTAGAACCTAGCACTAAACAAGTCTAGATATCTTTCACAACATCTACAAGAAGAATTGCAAAAAAAAAAAAAAAGATTGAATTTTTTTGGAGAAAAATCTATCATTGAATGTCCGAGTACAAAAAGAAAAAGAAAATTAGAATCCTCACAAAACAAGAAGAAGAATTAGAGTTTCTAAAAATAAAGGTGCAAAAGAAAGAAACCCTTATCTCTTATTTACAACTGGAAATTGAAAAAATTGAAATGCAATGTAAGGAAAGGGAAGAAAAATCCCTTTCCAACACTAAAGTAAAATTTTATGAACAAGTTCAAAAATTATTAAATATAGAGGAAGTCACAAATGTTTGGGGTATAATTTCTAAAATTTTTGAAAAATTACATTCTCAAAATGAGACATTGAAAATTCTATTGGAAGAAGAGAGGATTGAAAGGAAAAAAATGTAGAAGAAAAACAAATGGTAAAAAATGACTTACAGGCTTCTTAAGTATTAGAGGAAAAATTGCTTACTTGCAGAAGACATTCTTCAATATATAGTACTTTCTTACTAATGCAATTTTATAGTATTAAATTATTAAAACTAGCATGTGACGTACCCTTTGAAATAAATAATGACATAGAATTTTTTAAGGCATTTATAAAAAGCTCCGTTGACCATGAAAATATCATGTGTGAATTCCACTTATGTAATATTTTTTTGGATCACATGTCAAATTTTATAATTAATCTCTTTTTACAGGAGTCCCAATTAAGAGCCTTTTCTACTACAATGCAAAATAAAATAGAATGGGAATGAAGGAAAAATCATTATTGTAGAAAGTTAAGATAGGAGGTGTGTGCATGAGGCCTGAATATCCCAAGACAAAAGAAGAACATATGACATAAAGGGATTTTTCATATCGTCCCAATATTCAAGACCATCATATTTCATAGCTAAAATAGATCATTGCAAGTGTTCACAAATTCTCTCCACAAATAGAATTTTCAAAATCATTGGAAGCGTGTGAGAAAATTTGGGAAACATTGAAATTTCCCTTGTAAATGAGAGAGGTACTCTCCCTCACAAATATAAGGTGGTCTATGAGAAGATAAATTTAAATTATAAAAATGATTGCGAAATTTTTTCAAATACAGAGATGAAAATGGATAGGAATGAATATTAGACCAGCACTTATTCTTTGTTCGATGACATCATGGAAACAATCAGCATTATAGAGCAGTGAAGCATTTGAGCAATGGAAAAAATATTTTCAATAAAATGAAGGGTTCTATTTTTCATTTGAAAAAGCATGGGCACTTTACGAAAGCATTTTTGATGTGAGAAAATATATGAGGTATAATATTTTTGGTCTAGATTTCATAGAAAATGAATATGATAACAAATGAAAAGCGAATTGTAATAAACATATTTTATATTTTAGTTTCCTTTAAGTACTAAGTATTATATTTAATTTATCCCTCTTACCCAAGTTAGAATTGGAAATGTAATAAAAAAAAATCTTATTTTAGTTTCCTTTAACTATTAAGTATTATAGGTTGTGTGATTTTTCATTAGTGTTTTATTTGCAATTCGTTTTATGGAGTGAGTTAATCATAACTATGATCCCACATGAGCCACTTTCTTAATATTGCAACGCTGATTTTTCATACCAAGTCATCTCAAACCATGATTTTCCTCTTCTATGGTTCATCATCTCAAACCATGATTTTTCATACCAAGTAATTTCTTTTGGTAGAAATTGCGTCATATCAATGTTTTGTAACTTTAAGTTTATATGATATTGTCTTTTCTTTGATTATTTATTTTAAAATCAGCTTTCAGATTTAAGATCAATGTAGTATAGAAGTATCCACGGTAGTATTTAAAATACGTAAAATGACCTTGGTTCAATTATTTCAATGAAGAAAATATATTTACAAAACAACCTTTCACATACATATCATATCAACTCTGAATTTCTTAGTAATTCATGATATGTTACATGATGTATTTGAGTTTATATTCATTTCACCTTATTTATGGTATGGTTCTATTTTATATTATGTTTATATGCTTATGAATAAGTTAAAACTAATACAACATAGATCATGCCATGTCTTATATAAAGACATAAGTGCTTTAGTCAACTTGCTTCAGATTATAGTATACTTGCTTCAGGATATAGTCTATTTTCTTTAGATATATTCTACTTGATTTTGAGTATAATCATTTTTTGTTTTAAGACCCTCATCCAAAAATTTATTATAGAATGTGTTTTGAATCTTTGAAATGGAATTTTGAAACAATGGCGAATTTTTGAAAAAATATTTCACAGAAAAGGTGATTTTGCAGGTCGTGTTCCCAATGGTTTCGTACAGATGCAATGATGTTGGATGGTCAACAATTTTCTATGTGATGGAGGCTCTATTGTATGGAACATCCCTATTAGATGAATATCTTCAAGGGTGGCATACCATGTCGTTATAAGATGAATTTTTAACTTGTGTTAGAAATATGTCCCTTCCTGGTTGTACAATCCCCATTAGACACCCTCCCTTTTTATTTGGAATACCATCCTAGATGACCATCTCTTTAGTTTGACCAATTATCCCTTTCTTGTTGGATGGATCCCATCACAATTATGTCATTTCCCTTTGGACTGTTGTCTTTTTTTGGATGAGCATCTCTTGTGGTTGGTCATCATCTCTTGTAGCTAGAGGCCTGTCCTCTGTTTTTTTTGTTGTTAACATGGTTGTCTCTTTAGAAATAGAGATTCTTATCCCAAGAAATAAACATATAAAATGTTATTTTTTTTGTATTTCCCCCCTAATCCCCGTTGGGGCATGCTGACCCTACATCCCCAAAAAGTCAGAGCCCCATCGGACCCCGTAAGGGGAATACCCCCTTGTAACCCCCCAAAAATATGTATTATACCTTGGTGAATGTGAGTGCATTTTTTATTATAAAAATTGGTGAAATAAATGCATAAGTTCATTTTTAATTGTATATATTAGGAAAATTGACCCATGCAAGTGACTTGTCATCTGAAATTTTAGGTGAACTAGGTGGCAACCGAGTACTAAATTTTTTCCATTTTTAATTTCCAAAAGATCCCTAATATCTGTGAGTTTACGCAAATTCACCACTAAAATTTTTGCTTAGTATAATCTACTTATTTCAAGGTATATTCTACATGCTTTAGATTCTTCTCTATGTGCTTCATAGTGCAGATTATCATAACTGATATGTGAAGAATAGAGATATGTCAAGACATACTTCTTTCATATGGATTGAAATAATAAATCCTCCTAGGTCTGATTTCTTTTCCACAAGGACTCCTTGGATATTCTTACAAGTTTGGTCCTCCATTATGACTAATACCAAACAATATATAGTCTATCAAGAAGACTTAGAACTCTATTCTATCCTTGGTACATGCATCTAAACATGAAGAGAGAATTACTTGTAACTTTAAGTTTATATAATATTCTCTTTTTTATTATTTGTTTTGAAATAATATTTTTTATTTAATATCAATGTACGATGGAAGTATCCAAAACAATATTTAAAATATGTATATTTACCTTGGCTAAGTTATTTCTAACAATAAAAATTTCTTCAAAGAAGAACCTTTCTGATATATAGCATATCAACTCTCAATGTCTTAGTAATTCACAATATATTCTGAGTGATGGTATTCATGATTATTATTATTTCATATTTTTTTGTATGTATCATAGTTTGAATCCATTGAATAAGCTTGTTATACTAGTGAAAAGACATAAGGAGTTATAGTTCTAGGTCTTGATACAAGGTTATGGTTTGAAAGTTTTATAAAATATTGGTGTTGCAAGAAAGAAATGTGTTTTTTTATATCTTATTGATTTTCAGCGTTGGGAATGTGGTGATTCTTATCTCTTTAAGTTGTATTGGAACACAATCTCCAGTTTGAGCATCATTTTTTGAATTTGATATGTTAATCTTATAGGAATGTATGAGTGTGTGTGTCTTAGAGGTTGAACAGACAATGACAACCAAGGTAAAAGAGGTTACATGTGAGTAAGCTAGAGTATTATGAGGAATAAGGGTTTTACGTATTGGTAAGTGCATTTAAGGGTGATTGTATTATATCCTTAACATTGCGATTCAGATAACTATAGTAGGTGACTATAATTTTTTTGCAATGCATGACTGTACTATTGGTAGTCGAGATTAGTTTTAAGGTAGGAGAATTAGTAGAAACCTGAGAGATATTATCCATGAACCTCATCAACACATTTAAAGAATTTATAACCTGAGAGGAGAAGTATTAACTGAAATAATTAATACAGAGACAATAAACCCTATCTCCACGTCTTGAACAATGGAAAATGAAGACAAAGCGTGAGATTTAGAGGATACATGAGCCTTATTATAAGATTAAACCAAATATATTTACCAAACAAATCTCAGGTGAAAATTTTAGACATTTAAACGAATCATTGTTCTTCTTATTTCCAAATAACCCCTAATGGGTTAGTGGTGAGCTTATCTAGGGTTTCAATGAGGGTTTGAGGTTTTGAATAATTGAATCACTGAGATAAATATTTAAATTCAAAAGGAATGATGTTGATCATGTTGTTTAAGAGATTCAAAAAAAAATTATTTAATAAGGGTGAAGTTTTTAGTTTATTTTGACAGTGTGTTGAGATAGTGAGAATGAACAGTCAAAGTTTAATCTACAAGGTCATTTTAGAAGGAAAATTTGATTTATATTTCAAATATAGTCTCCAAACTTTAGATGAAAAAAGAAACCCTGAATGGGTCCAACAAAATTCATTTATTTTGTTGAATGAAGGAGTGAGGGAAAGGTTATATAGGACAAATACCCCAGATAGGGCTAGTAGAAGCTAAAACCAGTTAAGGAAGGCTTGTTAATGAAAAGGATGTTTTAAAAAAGAAGGAATTCACCAATTTTTCCACACACCTTATGCTTATAAAAGGATATAACAATGTGTCCTCAATTTTCTTGGAATACTTCTATAGTGATCTAGTCAAGGATTGACCAAAGACTTCGTTTCTTGGTCTTTAATAAAATTAGTCTAGTAAACGAAAGGAGATGTAAATAAGTATACTTTAAATTAAGCACTATTGTATTGAGATTGAGAAATCCTTGCAAAGGTGTAAAGAATAAGTTTGTGAGGATATTATACATGAATATATTGTAAAGTAGAATATCATCTCATACAAATAGATGCATTTCTTTGTTTTATTGTTTAGGTGAACTATGAGAATGTAAGTGTCATCTATATTCTAAAAGAATATAAGCACGAGTTGATATGCACTTGTGATATCGATATTATGATCATTCCAATTCGTAGGGATGTAACAAAGCTATGCTACAAGTTGTGAGGGTGAAAGAAAAGTTTTTAAAACTCATACACATGTACATCTTCCCTACATAGTCTAGGTAAGAAGAAACACATGTTCTTTAAAATTTTCATCTGTTATTTATGCCAACTAGTAAATAACTAATGAGGAGCATAGTGAAATAGATGGATCCTAGGTAATGTTTTGAGTCTTGATTCCATAATTTTCAGGAGTTAAAGAAAAATTTAGAGCCTTCGGTAGGCACGAGCCTTTGGAAAACCTCTAGCTAGCATTTGGAGGTTAAAAATCCATTATCTCTCAAATCCACACATGGAATTGAGTATAACTTTGTAGAAAATTCCATTTCTGCATGATGTAAGTGTTTATTGAGGTTTTTTCTTAAAATAAGTAGTTCCAAGGAAAATTTTAATGGCAATATATTTGAGGACATCGAACACAAGTTACAAGGCTAATGGGTAAGACCATTTAACAAAATAATCAGGTAAAAATGTTTGATTCATGATATGAAACTTGGAGCATAGAAGAAACTTGCAAATGGAAATCCAAGAATGTCATTCTTTTATCTATAAACCTCATGTATAGAAATTTATGATTAAATTTTTCGTGATGACAATGCTAGTAGAAGATATGAAAAGAGGGATATCATACATCTTGATAGTGTAAAAGTGTATTTAGAGAAGGTTTAATTTTGTGTTAGGTATGCTTGGGTAGATTCAACTATGACTCATGCAAGAGCATTTTCTTAAGAACATTGTAGGGACGTTTTGGATAAGTGATGGGTTAGTGGGTAAGTTGATCTTTAAGAATCAATATAGTGATTTTCATAACATTTTGTTTGGAGTGTTGAAACAACGTAGGAAGATGAAGAAAATCCATTAAAGACTTCAACAGAAAAAGTTGTTTTATTTGAAGGTTAAAGATTAAGAAGGTTAGTGAAAACAAGTATAAGAAAGGCAAGAGGAATAGAAAATTTGTGAGTTGATATATTTTGAAGGGATATAATGACATTTATTGCAGGGAATTACCTATGGTGGAAGGATTAGTAAACCCATTTGAGATGATTTTTTTCAAAATATAAAGAATAAGATGAGAAAGCTTATAAGAGTAAGTGAGAAAGGGAACTTTGTAGTATAAATATATTGAACTAAAGGGATAGAAAATATATTTTTATATAGAATTATATGTTGTTTTATTTATCATAATTTTATGTATGTGTTAAATTTGGACATTCAATGATCATTCTTCAAGAAATGGTAGGGAGTGGTTTGAATTCACTAAATAGTTATGGAAGCTTAAGATGGGAAAAAGTTTGTTTTTCTATGCGTGCCATTTTGACTAGGTTTGGATAACTCATAGTATCCTTGAATGGTGATGTATTGTGAACTTATTCAGTGGTATCCTCACTATAGAAGAGATTTGTATCAGTTAATTTATCCTTTTATGTTATTTAAAATATTCTCCAATCAGTAATATCATTTTCTTGATAATGCATGTAAACAAGACTAAGACAAGTAACTTGAAAGAGTTGAAATGGGAAAATCTCATTGATCATAGGATGAATTCTTGTTAGAAGGTATTTTTATAGGATGAAAAAGGAAATTTTTTTAAGGTTCAATACATGCAGTTGAAGGAAGCTCATTGAAGAACATGTAAAATGCAAAAAAATTGACGGAAAGACAACTTGTTGGTAAAATATAAGTTCAAATTGGAAAATACCAAATACTTGTAGACCAAATTTAGAAACTTGGTTCAAAAATTAGTGAAATACATACCAAAAGGTGTCTTCTCAGTCTAGACTCAGACCCACCTAAGATCTTAAGAGAAAATTTGAACTAAAAAACCCTAAATAAGCAATCTTTCCTTGAAATGGTCTTTTAATAAAATCAATAATAAATTTGAGATTTCATTGGTGAAATTTGTAAATAATGTTGAAAAAAATTAACAAGGATAGTGGCAATGTTTAGAATCCTAATTGATAAATGTATGTTAACAAAAGAAGTGGGGCCTAGGAGTGGAGTTAGATCATGAAAATTTAGAGACATCTAGAACTCCTTAATGGGTTCCTATATGCCTAAGAATCAACACATGATCCTAGATGCACTCAACCTCTTGAGTTCATGTCATGACAACCGGAACAAGAAATATTTCTAGAATACTAATGGGCAACTATAGGATAATCAGGGACTAAGATCAGGTAGTGTGAATTCCTAGTAGTTAAGTTGGAAATAAAAAAATTATAGGCTATGTATGGGTAACGTAAGTTCACTATAGTTTAATTATTTGATTTGATTTTTTGTTTTGCTAAACTACATTAAAAGTTTGTTTTAAATAAATAAAGAAAGTAAATTCCACATAAAAAAAATTCAAGTGTGTTTAATCTATTAATTAGCCAAATTCATTGCCAATTATTTAAAAAAAAATGAATTTAAATATCATTTTTTCTATTTTACTGAACAAGAAATGAATAAAAGGAAGAGTAATTAAATAGTTAACATCTTTTTTTATTTTTCAGAATTTAAATAAAATAAATAAAGAAACTATTCTATAGATACAAAAAACTAATTAAAATAAAATAATACTACTTCTAATAAAATAAACTAAACCCAAAAAATAGCCAAATGTGGCTATTCATCTGTTGTAGGATTGTGTGACAATTCTATTCTAAAATAATGCACTCAAAAGTTATTAATCTAAATAAAATAAAATAAACTTCTTTTTAGCAAAACTTCTGCATCAAATTTTATGGAAAGGGAAAAATATCCTCAGAAGAAATTTAATCTTTTCTGTATGAAATGTCTGAGGAAGTAGTAATTCTAAACTAATTAAAAGAAATACAGGATGTGTAAGAATTTCTTCACTTCTTCATCAAACTAATTTCCCAAGGAGATCCACATATATAATCTAGGAAGAATTGATCAAAGGGAAGATATAATAAATAATTTAAGGAATACTAGAAGTAATTTAAATATATTCAGGAAGTGATGAAACCATATTCTTCAACAATTCTACCGACTAAAAAAAAATGCATACTTTCTATTATAAAAAATTAAAAGTATTTAAAGCTTGAAAAAAATCAAGTATAACACCATCCTGGTTACTAATCTATTGTTATACGATTTTTCCCCTCGAGCGAAATTACACAAAAAAGACTTCTCAGAGAGAAAATGGAGGATGGACTTGGTCATGGGAGGTCACATTTCAGGCTTGAGCTGAACAAGTCAATGAAAGAGGTTGAGCACATTGCAGGGGGTTTTAGGAAATCAAGAAGCTTTGAAGCCCAAATTTTTGACTTCGGAGGTGGGGCTGTTCAGAGGTAGGCTAAAGTGAAATTTGGGGACTCAGTAGAAAGAAGTTTGAAAAGGGGGCAAATATCTGAAAGTGGAACTCTAAAATTCGTACTTCAAGATTTTGGATTTTAGAGGTTTCATGCGCTCGAATGGATGAATAATACCTGAAAATTCCAAAACCTGAACCCCCAAAATCCTAAAAATCCCAAAACCTGAACTACCAAAACCGCAAAAATCCTAAACCCCAAAACTTCTAAAACCCTAAAAATCCTAAAACCTTGAAAATCTTGAACCTTGAAACCCCAAAAAAAATTGAAATCTATAACCCTTGAAAACACTGAGGTCTGAAACTCGAAGTATGAATTTTGGACTTCGGGGGTTCAACATTTCATAACAGTCAAACCCCAGAGCACACATATCAAATCTTAAAGTCTGAAACCCGAAGTATGAATTTTGGACTTTAGGGTTTCAGCATTTTGGAGGTTTAACGAACTTGCCAGGTGAATAGTAACTGTAAACTCCAGATCCCAAACTCCCAAATCTTTGAATCCCAAAAGTCTAAAACTTTGGATTTTGGAGGTTGCAATGCATTATCAAAGTTCAAAAAAGGAAGATAAAACACTCAAATCTATTTTTGAATGGAACCCTCATCTTCAAATGGCTATAAATTTTGACTGGGAGCTCAAACTTGCACAAAATGGGTTTTCTTAAGTTAAGTGAGACTAAGTATTTCAAAATGAAGAAATACAGTCTGACATTTTAAAGGGATGTTTCTATATTTATCACCTACCAAAATGATGAAGATATTGGCTTCCTTTGTTCCCCAATAAGGTAAATTACATGGATGGATGTATTTTTTAAGTGGAACCTATATGATAGAAAAGTGAAATGCAAGTATGAGAATCTACAAGTAGCTCTTCTTCGTACCTGACCTCCCGAGGTTGTGTTGAGATAGCTAGTGGAAATGGAATATATGTGGATATAAACAAACTAGTTGGGCAATCTTATATCTTCAATACGCAATAATGGAATCTATGAGTCTAAGGAAAAGAAATCTCTCCTTACCTGAATTGGTGTAATTGATCGTTCAGATATAATAGCTACTTAGAGGCTCTAATCAATGTCGAGCTCTGCCGAGATCCTATCTATTGGCTGTTGGATATGTGGAAAATGACATGTAGGTGTTTCATGTATATTTCTAGACAATTTCATGGAAAATGGTAATGAGAGGTGTGGTGGATTTATAATAAACTATGGGTGGTTTTCTGGTCTAGCCAAAAAAATGTTGGATTGATTAGCTTCTATGTTTAATACGGAAAATGATGTTATGATATCTGATAGGAGTGGTGAGGATCTAAATACCAGCATTCGTAAACTGGTGTCAATACTTAACTGACTTGCAGGCCCGTTAGGTTGTGGGAATTGGGGATCATAACCATGAGTTTGTGGTTGTTGTGGCCCTGTTATGGTCATGTGAAGAATCAGTCTCTTCTTCGTACTATCCAATGGTCATAAGCCTTTTAAGCTTCTATTTTTAGTACCAAGAGTTGTATGATCTTCTTGAAATATCCTACGGGTATTCTGGAAACTTGTATATGTAACCCTGTGTCTACGTCGATGAGAAGGTCTCCTATGTTTGGCTGCGGAACTAATAGATCACAGCCAAACATTTGTTCTCTTTCTCATTCTTGTATGGTCATGCGGATATCTTATCAAGGAAATCTATAGTTGGGTTGATTTGATTAGAATGTGTATGCTTTGTCATCTTCAATATTCAATTGCCTTAGTTGTTCGATAATTACTTTTGCGTTTATTGTTGATTGAAAGACCTGAAACCTAATCCCTTGATCTATATTTGTTAACATTGTGAAGAGATTTGGTTGAGGTACTACTGGTTCGAATATGTATTCCTTGGGCTCTCTGGGTCCCGTAATTGTCATGCAAAAGATGATTCAATTTTAACTGAAACAAGTAAATTAACTATGAAAGATATATCTACACTATGGTTATATTCCTTTTATTTTTTAATTTTCAATGATGCATATTTGAATGAAATTAAAAGAGCAGCTATTCTAATATGTTCAGATAATGGACAATTAGTCTAATAATGGAATTAAAACAAGCAAGTTATCCTAGTATAGTTATTTTCCCGTGTAGTTGTGAATTTATCCTAAATATTTAAATAACTAACTAGTTTAATCAAAATACTTCCAATCCTACCTCAGAAGTGAGGAATGAATCATATTTTATCATAAACTATCATTCCCCACGGCTTCTCTGGAAATATTGAAGGTGAAATTTAACTGAAATAAAATGATTTGCTACTCTATTTGATATATTGTAACTACAAACTTGATAGCTCAAACCTGGAGTTTATAGAATAGTGGTAAATCTAGTTGTGTCAAGACTTGTCCCCTCAGTGTGATATTCTCCTTCCTTCGTGTTGTCGTGAATCCAAAAAAGTGTGTATGTGATAGCGTCAGTAGAAGAAGATACTTTGAACAATGGAAACTTAGGATATAAACCGAATACAATGCAAGTAAGAGAGGGATAGTGTAAGTGAACAGAGCTTGACTATGTGATTCCTAGCAGGATTTATTGCCAGGATACAACACAAAATACTAAGAATTCTAGGATCTATTTCTTGTGACAAAACAAAACCTGCAACTCTAAGATTATCAAATGGATTCTAATCTAAAAGTGAAACTACCTTATGATAAGCTGACTGTATGGGACATCAATGAAGTAAGATGAAAGCAAGAAGATCAAATTGTCTCTAAAGAAGAAATGAGAAGCTGAGAATCCATGCAAATTCTAAACCTATTGAAACTTATAAAAGAATTTCACAACCCAGAATAATCAAACATGGAAGGAGAGGGGCCATTTTCTTGTGGACAAGATAGATATTTATAACATTTGGATTTACCAGAGGGTAAGTCTAAATTGAACTCTTCTATTATTAAACAAATATAAATCACTATTTACTAGGCGGCCAAAACATAAATGCAAGCTTTAGTGGTTGAGAAATGTGGGTGAAATTTGAATTTTTACGTTTGAAAAAATCATCGGAACATTCTGGAAAACGCGCATGGGACCGCCACCCTACGTAGGGAGGTTGTTATAGGACCACCGCCCTGTCCTAAGTGGTGGTCATGGGACTGCCACCAAGGCAGGGTGGTAGTTTTGTAACTTAAAGAAAAAATGCAAGGAAAAGGGGGTACAGGTTAGAATAAAACATGCAAAAGCTAGACAAGGCTATCTAGGATGCAAATGTATATTTGGTGAGCTTTTCTGGATTCTGAGCACCTTATGAAGAGATATGAATCATCATTGGGGTTTTCGTAACCTCAATCTGATAGTACAATACCTACATTTTTGGGTATGTACAGAACCCATCATTGTTCTAGGTGATTTTAATGCATTTTTGGGTGGTTGAAGCAATATTTTTAGTTCCTTCTCTCTCCCTTTCTCTCAATCTACCTATATATTGTAAGGAGGGACTCCTTTAAAAAGAGTGGACACCTTGTATATGCCTCTCCCTTATTCTTTTTTTCTATTAGAGATTTTTTGGAGATTCTAAACCCCCCTACTAGACAATGTAATGAAAAATATGTGCCTTTGAGCTTAAGTGTGGTGTAATGTATCAATTTCATAAGTAATGTAAATGGATTTTTGTATGTTATAAACACCCCTTTTCATTTTTTTGCACCTCTTATGGTATTTCATCACATGAAAATTATCGTGCATTATTGTGTTTTCATTGCAAGATTCTATTTCTATTGTGTTTATTGTGCAGGTTCTCTAACATCATTCTTGATGCATCACCTTCCCTTAGAGTAGGTTTTAATTTTCATGAATTTTCTCGTACATTGTATCCTTTGGAAAAATTTATATTAGTGCTAAAACTGTAGCTCTCTCCACTTTGGATTATTTGGCACTGGTAAGGACAGGAATTCTTTCTTCTCCAGAGGGTTATCTTGATTGCAAAGTACCACACTTTCGAATAACCCCATGTTTGATGAATTGCACTGACTGTGTCAACCAATCACTTGGGATCAATCATGGGTGCTGTGATTAAGGCATAACATGTACTTTGGTAACTTCCCGAAGGTGATATTTTTTTTGTATCTCCTCACCTTTCTATCTTCTTCCAAATATGAAATCCAATTGATCTAGGAATGAACATATGTTGGCTAGTACCAAAGAAAAAAAAATACCACCTCTGGTAGGCTTAGTACAAGAAATGAATGAAAGTAAATGGTAGGAAAGAACAGAGTAAAGAGATAGTTGTCATTGCGATTCCTCTCAAAATTTCAGAAGCATAACTTTTCCTCAAGCATATGCAAAATATTACCCATCATACGGGTAAAAGTTTGGGTTTTATAAAATCTAGGAAAGCAAAAGTCAATTAAATGTATTGATGAAGAAGTTATAAATCAAAAAAATTAGAGGTATTCAACATTGTAAACTTATCTAAACAAGAAGAAAAAATCAATATGATTCCAATGACTTCAAAAATAGGAAAAATGGTTGAGCAACAAGTGAGTAAATCACTCCCAAAATCCATATGTGTGTCGAAAAAAGAACATTTTAAGTCTCTAGTTTTAAGTGACATAAATGCTAGTGAACACAGAGTAGTGGTTACACAACCACCAAAGAAGGTACGTAATGAATACAGATAACTACATAACCTCCAGTTACATAACCTCCTGTAGTCATAAAATCATGCACTTACTATTACAATTATACCACCAAGTATGTTATTTTATATATGTATATCGAGTAAGAAAAGTATTCACTAATGACTCATTCCCTAGTCCTAGATCATCATTTTTTTTTTCTAATCTTCATTTGTTTTGCATAGTAATCAGGTGTTTGCATAGTTATGGTCATCTCCCGGGGAGTCTCAAGTGTCGTTATTTGGTCATTTTTCATCACTAGTCTTTGACTAGAGCATCTAGGGTAGTTCTGGGGTTCCCGTGGGTGCCTCGGTCCTAAATTTTAGATGACTTGGTCCCGAAATTATTTATGTCTAATTTGGAGTTTTTAGATCGATCTTTATGAATGTTCTTCTCATTTCTCTAGGTACTAGTTAGCATATCAGGTCATTAGTGTCAAAATTTGAGAAAGATATTTTTATATAAAGACATCATACACACTACTCTAAGGTTAGACTATCTGTTATTAAGGGATAGCTATCTATTGAGGAAAAGGACTACATTTGGACATTATTGTATCAAACACACTACATATGAAGGGTTTTATTAATTCTATTCCATCTACCATTTTTATTTTACATCTAGTTATTGCCCCTATCTCTGCATCATTGGCGTTAGGGAACCCTAGGCACACAATTGCACACATAAAAGCACAAAAATACATTGGCTTTGGAATGTAGTGTAGCACTTAGTTGTAAGCCCACCGTTGCGGCAACTAAGGTCAGTCTGACCCCTTCATATGCATATTTATTTATATGGGTATTTGATTTTTTGTATGAGGTTTTGTAGGTATATCTTCATCACGGGTTTAAGCCGACATAAGAGAAGTTATTGCAACAAACACATGACATAGATCAAGACATTATGAATACCTAGTGACACTTCCATATTCAGATCATGATCTTTTCTTCAAACTGGAGCGTGCATACTACAAACCATGGCACCCATAGGCACCCCAGTCATCCTCGAAGCACCCCATTCTATGTAAATCATCATCTACTGTAATTTTTTTGGGTCGTGCCATCACACTCTTCTTCATCTACACATCACCCTGTTTAGTCTCGAATCAGAGTGAGGTAATTCATTTTCAAGTTAGTACCTTATCCATCTTATTTAAATTATGTCATTTCAATTAAATATCAAGTAAAATTATTTAGCATTCCTACTTCAGTTTTTACTAGTTATTTCATTATTGTTACTAGTTTAGATTAACTTGAAATATATAACATACTTCCACATTTATTTTTAGTTAATTATTTTTTTGAACTCATACTTTAGAATACTTTTCCCTAGGATCCGCTTAAAACCATAATGGTTAAGAATAGGTCATCTTCTTCACATTTCATTTCTCATTTTAGTGTTAACCCTATTTATGATGAGGCTTCCATTTCCCATCTCATGTTTCTCTATAGCAATCCTACTCCTATTCTAGTTCATATCCAGCAACGGATTCTAGATGGTCAATAACACGTGCCTACTCATTTTGAAGATTCTCCCAATGGAATTAGTATTGTTGAGGAACATATAGCCTTCGCTCATTTTACACCATGTTATACAACTACTTTTTATCCTTATTATGATCTTTCTATAGAAGTTTTAGATGATTCTATTATATATTACTTGCTTGGTATTAATAATCGCTCACATGTGCATATTGATTCTTATTCTAATAAGGATACTACTATAGTTACTTCTCATTATTCTCCTACTTCTGATATTGCTTCTCATGATACATATCAAATTAGCTTGCATACTCCTTCATATTATGTTGATGATCCTATTGATAGCCTCCTTAGTGACATTGTCAATTCTGAGTCTCTATATGATACTGATAATGCGGTTGATAGTCATGATTCTCCTTATTTTCATACAAAATAGTGTGAATATCCTATTTCATCATTGAATCCTCCTAAGATTACATCTAGCACTATACATGAGTCACCTCCATCTATCACTTTTTCTTCTCCTACCATTTCATCTCCTCTTATCAAATCATTTGTACCCATTTGTTTGTCTACTCATATAGATGTATCTTCATTGGTCACCTCACCTATTATGGAATTTTCTGATGTTATTCCTATAACTGATATGGATATACCATCTACATCACCTACTATGTCTTCTTCGGATAATAATCCTAGTGTTCTCTTAGAATCGAAATCCCCTTTATTATCTTTGGATATTCCTATTATCACCCACAATGGAACAACCTCTTAATACATTATATCCATCTCCCAATATTCCTTCATAAGATATCATATCTCTCATGCAATTCATAGGTCAGTTATAATATCATGTTAAGTCTCTCACTTTAGAAAGTAGGGCTTACTATACTTCTATTGACAATAATTCCTTACATGGTAACCCTTTCCCTAATAAGATTCTTAATTATACATTTCCTAAGGAATTTTAATGCCTACATTTACTCACTTTGATGATACTGGTGATCCTCATGCTCATCTTCTACATCATCATATGGCTATGAAATCTTATTCTAATGATAGGATATTACTTAAGGCATTTCGATACAGTCTCACTAATGATGCATTACAATGGTACAATCATCTTCCATTTGGATCTATTAGTACTTAATATGAAATGGAGGATGCTTTCCTCCATCAGTTTATCATAATTAATGGTGCTACGGTTACTTACGACTGCATACTTAATTTACATCAGGTCTCATTAGAACCTATTAAGGATTACATCTTATGATTTAACGCTTGTATGCATCAGTTAGTATTCCAACCTATAGACCTTGAGAAGCAATTCATTTTTTTCATGGTTTGATTCCTGCACTCAAAAAGAGATTAGAGTATGATACCTATGAGTTAGTTATTCTTCTATGCTACAAATTCCTTTATCTAGAGTAAGAACTTATTTCTAATATGTCATTGACCCTCTACATATGTCTGTTTCTATTGTATCCTCTAGTCCTCCTCCATCAAAATTGGTTAAGAATCCTAAACAATCTCCACCTTTGACTCATAAGAAAGGAAAAAAAGCTCAACCTACTCCACCACCAAAGACTACTTCTTCTCCTCCTCAACAACAAAACACTTTTCCATCCACTCTATCTATGACACATGATCCATTGCATTTTTCCCATCATTATAGACCATATAACATGTTATTTTCCTTACTTGAAAAATATCTAATTCGTTTACCATCCAACAAGCATCATCTAGAGCATAGGCTTAAATGCTAGGGTGACCAACCTTATTGTAATTATCTTTGAATAAATCATCATAAAGACAAATATTGTCTTTCCATTCATGATAGAATGCAAAATTTAGAGAATAAGGGCATCATCTCCTTTGGCTCTCACTCATGTGAATGATCCATCTCTCCTTTATCTCATCAGAGGGTTTCTTCTACATTTGAGTTAAATCCTTCACCTGGTGCTTAGGCGATGGTGCCTCCACCACTACAGTTTGTTACTCATGTATGTTATCCACCATTTCCATACACCAATGCATCGTCACATGAATTTCATTCACTTCATTCATAAAATTTGTCACATTCACATTATCCACTACATCACGTTACTCCTCCACATTGGCTTACACAACCCTCCACCTTCGTGCATACCACTGCAGCTCCATATAACATTCAGTTTGGCCCATATTTGCATATTGCTTCCATCGCACATGATTCCACAACTTCATGCCACCTTGTTCTTTGGAAGTTGATTTCTATCACCTTACCCTACAATGACACACTTTTGATTCTATGGTTCTTATGCAAATTTTCAGGTTTTTTCTTTAAGAACCTTTGACCACACACTTTTTCATTCATCTAGCACACTCAATCATTTCCCAATGACACACTCTTGCTTTCCACAGTTCATTATTAACTAATGACCGGTCTTAATCAAATAAACCTAATCATTCATATGCTTGGGGCATCATTCACTTCCCCCACTTTTATAACACTACGATGACACACTTGTGATTCTATGGTTCTTATGCAAATTTTTCAGGTTTTTTCTTAAGAACCTTTGACCAGACACTTTTTCATTCATCTAGCACACTCAATCATTTCCCAATGACACACTCTTGCTTTCCACAGTTCATTATTAACTAATGACCGGTCTTAATCAAATAAACCTAATCATTCATATGCTTGGGGCATCATTCACTTCCCCCACTTTTATAACACTACGATGACACACTTGTGATTCTATGGTTCTTATGCAAATTTTCAGGTTTTTTCTTTAAGAACCTTTGACCACACACTTTTTCATTCATCTAGCGCACTCAATCATTTCCCAATGACACACATTTGCTTTCCATAGTTCATTATTAACTAATGAGTGGTCTTAATCAAATAAACCTAATCATTCATATGCTTGGGGAATCATTCACTTCCCCCACTTTTATAACACTATCATATTACAATTGCATTACGTTATCACGACACATATTCATCACAACAGGTTAGTTAAATAATCATACATCATTTCCTTTTACATTCATTTTAGTATCATTGTCATAGTATTCCTTTTACCCTGCGATGACACACTTGTGATTCTATGGTTCTTATGCAAATTTTCAAGTTTTTTCTTTAAGAACCTTTGACCACACACTTTTTCATTCATCTAGCGCACTCAATCATTTCCAAATGACACACTCTTTCTTTCCACAATTCATTATTAACTAATGAGAAGTCTTAATCAAATAAACCTAATCATTCATATGCTTGGGGCATCATTCACTTCCCCCACTTTTCTAACACTAGCATATTACGATTGCATTACGTTATCACGACACATATTCATCACAACAGGTTAGTTCAATAATCATACATCATTTCCTTTTACATTCATTTTAGTATCATTATCATAGTAATTAAACATTAAAAATTCCATTTAACAAACATTAATAATATACAAAAGCATTACATAAATTCCAACAATAATCAACAAATTAATAACATACATACATTGCAAAATAATATCATCATATATATATCACATATTTCCATCGATATGTAGTGAATAAAATAATAACTAGTGGGAAACTCACCTAAATCATATACCATAATACCAATCGAACCTCATCATCACTATCACTCTCAGGTACTGCAAGATCCCTAGAACTAGATGCCTCGCCACTAACCCTGTATTGTTTTTCGTGACATTGATGCCTCTCCACTGGCCTATAAAATAAGATGTTCTTTGTAGAATTCTCTAAAAATTGGCGCTATAAATCCACATATCGATAAAATACATTCTGTGCTAAGGCACCTGTTGACATTTATCGCACCCTGAGTGAAAAGGGTCAACTCAAATTTTTTCAATTTCTCAGATTGATCGAGTCAAAGGTTTGACTATGTTTGGGACAACCACCTCAGAATAACATATAGATTTTAATTGTTTGGTTTTGGATAGTCTTGGAAGTCATGTATGGATAAAACTCCAAATAGGCTATAGTTATAGAATGCCATGCCTCATAGATGCAGCCATTCCATTTAAAACCCTCGTCAGAACTGTGCAATAGCTGTAAATGACCATTGCGAAGCCCTGAGGAAGGTAGGAAAGGAAGCATGTATCAAACATGAAGTTCTGAAGCTGCGGACAGGGTGTGAAATAAAATTTAGTCATCCAATAAACATCAAAAGGTACATTTGATTTTAATTTATTTCCATACTTAAGTGATTTATTTAAGTGTGTTGAGTTGTACAAGTTCATTATTATCCATTTGAATGAAGGAATTATAGTAAATAAAGATATACATCTCATTACATGAAAATAGATCATTTATTTATATAGAATAAAAGTTTAGTGAAACCACATAAGCCGTGGGACGTAACTTGTATGTATTGGAAATAAAATATGCATATACTTAAAGCTATAAGAAAATGGAGAGAGAAGAAACCCATCATTTCCTATTTGGGTCAGTTCTCTCGTGCTTCTGACTTTGCTTGATTTTCAATTGCTTCATCCTTATCTATAGTTCCCAGCAACACGTACCTGTGAACATAAAGTATATATTGTTAGAGCTCCAGGTTTGGTCTATATCCATGTGTTTATAGTTTTACGTAACTGAACCTTTTAAATAAAGCACATGCAAAATACATGAAAGACAAAATCAAAGGGAGTATCTCAGAGTATAGTTGAATCTGGGCCAAGTACAAAAGGAATTCATAAGCAGAATTTCTATTTAGAAAATAATCAAATGAAAGAAATGAACAAGTAGTTTTGCAATAGATGATGTAGATTTGAAAGAGTAAGGAAAATATTTTCATTACATCACCAGGACTCAGAACAAGTTTTCAATGCATATTGAAGTACAATGCATGAAACAGGTCAGATGAGATGATGTTACACAACTGCTCAAGTTCCAAGGAATTGAAGAGGTTTATTTGCCATATCAAGGTTTCATTCAAGTATACAACCAGTTTGCATATTTGAATTCAAAACTTCATACAAAAGATGTAAATTTCAGAAGTAGAGGTCCTCATCAAGAATCCAGCAACCTTCGGCTATCTTGAAAAGTAACATAATAGTTAAAAGGGGGAGTAATTTCCCAAGAAATTATAAATCATTATGTCCAATGAAATTTTAATTATCAAACAAGCTTTAAGCAATGATGAGTAGTCAACTGTAAAATTTCTACAACTATGTACTCTCATCTTCAAGGGATGTTTTCCCAAAATATCATAATGGACAAGAAATCTAACAAAGGCACATTGAAAATATAGTCCAGAAAGTGTAGAATGCTTAGGTCAGAGTGAACATTAAACAATAGATGAGCACATCCATATCTCAAATCTTGAAAAGTCAAAAAAATAAGAGCTTAGGCTATAACAATGGTGGCCATTACAGTCATGAAATGCTACACTATGATCACAAATAGAAAACAATATGCACCTAGATTCTCAATTATTTGTGTAAGCATGTACAAAGTTTTAGTTTCAAAATGAATCCTTGTTTCA